>LQNS02278156.1:10764472-10776352 GCA_001587735.2 Parhyale hawaiensis
AAAACAAAAATGCCATTGTACTTGATATTGGCCCCAGGGGTGCCGAGCGGCCCCCCTGGGGCTATTTGGACCCCAAATATTGGGGATTTGGAGTCGGCGTGAACAAGAAGCAAATGCACCCCCCATTTGATACGAGTACACTTTTTTTTGGTCGTTCGTGTAGTAGTAGTAGTAGTAGTGAGTGGTAGGGGTAGTAGTAGTATGAGTGGTAGTAGTAGTAGTTGTAGGAGTGGGAGTAGTACGTAGTAGTAGTAGTAGTTAGTAGTAAGAGGTGGTAACATCACATCCCTTTTCTTTAACAGAAACCTTATTAATTTCCTGAAATTTATAGTGAAATAATGCATAGGTTAAACTGACTATACCTATATTTTTTTGAGCGTTTTCCTGACGTGTTTCTCAAGAGTGCCCCAACGTAGCCTCAAGATTGCTTGGCAATGCATAAGGACCCCTTTTTTTAGCGCATATTACTAAAGCAGTTGGATCGGTTGAACAGGCAATATTGCAACATGTACCGCCGACCTATGTCCAAGGTTCAATTGCTACGGGGGTTACAGAGATCCACCTCGCTAATCCAACTTTCTTTCAAAGTTAATTAGTACCAACCCCTTGAAGTTAATATAAATATACTAGCAGTAACCTGTGGAAATTCCACCCAAGAAAAGCACAATGCTTCAGTGATATCTCGGACCCGTATCATCTTTCTTATGGCAATGATACATGCTATATAGTGAGAAGAACTAGTATCGTCATCTTTTCTTCCGAACGCTATATGTTGAATTCTTGTAAACACAGCTTTGAGATTGCCAATAAATGGTGTAAAAATGTTTTACCGTCAATTAAATTTACTTCACATGTTCCGTTAGTTAACTTTCGGACACATCATCATATCTGGAGGGATTTATAGCTCGAAATTTTGTGCATGTGTGTGCTATTTAAATGGGCACCTCAATACATTCTAACGAAAAGATGACGAAACTCGTTCTATTGACTAGCGTGTAGCATCGGCCGTATCTTATTCTGTATAATACCTACTGAACGAACCTTTGTAAATTCAACAGGATAAAAATATTGTTACTCTTTTATAGTGCTCCTCCCCCCCCCCCGGAACCAAAGAATGCAACGGCAGGACTCAATAGGAGTAAAATAAAACTTAGCCGTGACCGCACGTAGCAAATTTACATCACATCGACGACTCGAAGTATTTGAGTGTGGGACCTCAGTCCTTTGTATGTTATTTTCTTGAGCATATCGTATTTTTTCGATTTATTTCATTCAAATCTCCCGCTCGTGACTGGCCAGCTTCTTGAGCAGCAAAATACCGTAAAATGTTGTTGCCAAGTACGGAAAATTCGAGCAATAGGCTTACTGTTACTGTGGCTTCTCTCACGTATAGAATTGGCTATAATAGTGTTTATATTTGTTGGAAAGAAATAAATATGTTCTGTGAAGAGCACTGTGAACTGACCGTGAAGTTTAAAGAAGGCTTCAATCAAGTAAAAGAAGTTAAATCAGGTCGCCAAAAGGGAACAAATTCGGTGCTAGTATTGTTACAGTTTCTACCAGCATGCACAGCAATTTTGTATGGATAATTGCTACATTAGTATGTATTATCTTCCTTTATTTACGCCCTAAAAATGAAGTTTGAGAATGAAGATGAATTTTCTGGTTAAATTAGTTAAAATACTCATAGGCTGCTCAGCTATAGATTCGTCGATGATGACGTCACTTTTTGGTGCTAATTCTTCATGAGTCCTCTCCTTACGCTCTTTGCTTCCTCCCCCCCCCCGATCCATATCAAGCATACGAAGCGCGAAAATTATACAGCGCGAAAATATGTTCCAAGCCAAACCGCCAATCTTCTGCCTAGGACCCGAGAGCAGTGCCAGCTAGAGAGAGTGCAAACTTTGTCCTCTGCCGAGGTTGTATCCAATAAACCTACCGTAATGTTTCCGTATCTAATTGTGAAAGAGGAACGGTCGTGCTATGGAACTAAGGAAGGCGGGAACGAATTGAGGAACAAGCAGAGTTCTAATATGACTAAAGGACTTTTGGCATCCAATTGCTCACAAGCAGTTTATGGAAATTTAACCAATATTTTTATTTTCCATTGTGTACATTCGGTTGAGTTTAAGTGTGTACACAGGTTAAAGAACGGAAATTATGACTACCTGCTGATCAAACTCTTGATTTTATCTCTGCCAAAGAAGTAATGTTTTCGTCGGGTTTGTCTGTCATCAAGATAACTCAAAAAGTTATGGACAGATTTCAACAAAAATTTACAGGGATTGTTAGGTATGCTAAGAGGAACAGATGATTAACTTTTGATGAAGTTCCATCCATCCGTTTCTTTGTTTGTCTGCCTCATTTTTCTCAATGCTATAACTCAAAAACTGACGGACAGATTTTTATGAAATTTAAATGAGTTCTTAAGTAGGCCTCTATTGGTTTCTCACAAAATAAATGTTAACAAATTAATAAAACTAATTTAACAGTATATACATAATTGATAGAGAACAAGACCGTTAAAAGTAATAATAACTTATTGGGCAAACGACATTTTCTAAACATATTTGCTGAAACAATCATCCTTAATCTTAGGTTTAAAAGCATTATCAGACATGGGTATATAGGCTAAGACGAGTGAATCAGGCAAATGATTGTACACATGCACAGCTTTATAAACAGTGAAGCGCTTTTCAACATCGAGTCTAACACTTGGCAAGTTCAATCTATTGTTTCTTGTTTCAGAACGATTATTGGGAATCAAAAGAAATTTATGCCCCCTATACATGTCTGATGCAATGTCAAAAGCTTTTCTAATGAATTTCAGTAAAAAGTAGTTATAAATATCCTGGAATTTCAGTAATTTTAGCCGTTGATTCATCATATTTGTTGGCATAGTAGGAATGTTATTTGCATCACTCTTTACGTTCAGAATTATTCTCACAGTTTCGTTCATAATGGTGCTTATTTTCCGGGTCAAGTTTGAGGCTGCACCACCACATAGACTATCACAATTGCGTAACTGATATGGGAATACACCAACGAATATAGTGTTAGCAAGAAGACCGAATAATGTTTATTACGCAAAAACTCAAAAAGTCTTGAAAGGATCTTTATGATATTTGCAGGAGTTGTTACCATAACAAAATTTGGGCGCGGATCAGCAGCTACATAGTGGTTTTAGCTTCTGCGACGGCCCTAATTTTTGTTAGGGTAGTAATGTTAAAAGGCAAAAATGGTTATATTTTGGTACAGATCGGTTGATTCGTTTCTATGTTTCAGCTATATTTGTCATGTCAAGTTACGCAATAACTCAAAAAGTCTTCTATGGATCTTTTTGAAATTTGCAGGAGTTGTTGGTAATTAATTAAATTTTTATGCAGAACGGTTGGTTCGTTTGTATGTTTGAATTATGTTTGTCATGTTTGTTAGCAGCATAACTGAAACTGTTATGAAGGGATCTTTAAAAAGAAAAATTGCAGGAACTGTTAATACAATTAAAAGGCACAAATGATATTTTGGTGTTGATACACAAGAAATCATGGTTTCAGAGCCAATTTGAATTTTTATTACCGTTGCCATACTTGGCGCGGGGGTATGCGCTCTTAGAGTGCTCTAGTTTTACATTGTGCACGTTCGGTTAAGTTTATTCAGTCTCTGAACAGTTTAAAGGACGAAAGTTTAACTGCAGCGAAGATTGACTACTTGCTGATCAAACTCGTGTTTTTACTTCCGCAAAAAGTACCTATATCTTATGATCTTATCAGTTGGCCGTTGTGGTGCATCCTTCATCGACGTATTAGTACCAAAAGGACGATCAATGAAGAAGCATCATCACACAATAACATCACCGTGTATTCATTGAGAAATTAATCACAGACAGGGATGTACATTAGATTAAATTTACTAGTGGGATCCGTAGAAATTCTACGGTTGACTCGTGTTTTTACCTGTTAAAATGTACTAAAAATACGTTTCACTATTACAGTTTACCTCAAATTAGCCCAATGCAGTTCTAACGTAACCTACCCCGTCTATGTTAGCGCTCGTTACTTAACTCCGACGAACTTCGTCCTACTTAGCAACGTCCGTCTGTCCTATATTATACCGCCTTGGCTAACGCCAGTTGTCAATCCGACTGCTCGATATGTATCTTGACACAAGTCGTAGTCTATTTTTCCTCACACAACCGAACGACCATCATCTAACAAAGTGTTGTCCAAACTGGGGTCCACGCACCCTTGGGAGTACCGTATGAAACATTGTTCACGAGGGTATGTAACAAACTAGGAACACAAAGCAAAAAGAGTCATTTCCAATCATTTTCTCATTATATCAGCCTTTTTATTACTTCAATGAGTGTATTTATTGACAAACACCTCTGTAATGCAGTCTTTTCATAATTAATATTCAATTTGCATGATTATCGTAAATAAAGCTGAATTTGGTCAGCGAAGGAAAGCGGAGCGAGAGGGGGGGGGGGTTCAATTGGCGAAAATGTTTGCACAACACTGAATTCTAATTAGTTACGAGTAGTTGTAATCAGCAACAATTACCTACATTGTCACCACAAGTTGTATCTAGTTACCTCCCGTTACGATTATTCAAAGCAGCGTAAGGAGTCCGATCGGCGCGGGTAAGAACGCAAAGCAACTATGCCAAAATTGTATTAGTGAATAATTAGAATTGGCACTGCTGCGTTCAATTCAGCCCCGCCAGCCCTTAAAAGACTGCTTACACTGGTTTAACTATAGGCTAGCTAGGTACCATTACTTACAACCAGTAATTATTATTGGTTGAAACTACTATATTTTTCGTTGTCCGTGTTACTGTGCGTTTTGCTAATACTTCAAAAAAGAACCTTCAGATCACTATGGTATTTCAACACAAAGCCTTTTACGTCCCTACTTGATATATGACATATATACGTATATCATATTCCCATATGTGTTTACAGAGGAGTTTACTCGTGTATATTAAGCCTATATTAGCTGAAGCCACGACGTCGCTTGTAAACATTCCGACGACGCCCGACTTGATTGTGCTGCAATCAAACGCCGGTGTTATCCTCACAGTGTAACCCGGTGTCACTTTATACAGCCATAAATGCGACGTGCGATCTCACCGCCGCCCCTAAGAAGTGTGGCGAAATTTGCAGAAAACTCGTACGTAAACAATTCAGGCGAGGCATTGTTGCAGCTGTAGTTTGGGATAATAAGTTGAAATAACACGCAAAAGTGCTTCAAATGCACTAAATGAAGCAGTATATGGCACTCGTACATTTCTAATACTAACTGTTGAGTACCGGTATATCAAAGTCAATGGTTGCAAACATAAGCAGTGTTACATAGCTCATAAGTTCTAGGTAAAGGTAAAGTCAACTTGACCGTACCCCCGACTGGGAAACCCGCATGCACTGGTTTGTGCTGCATATATAGACCAACAGGTCCCAGAGGAGTATATGGCTGCAGTCGACCACAGATGTCTAGAGCTATGGCGCCAGTGGCGGAAGACTCCATGCGATAATATCTGCGACCCCCAACCCTCCCCAGTGCTGGGGAAGGTCAATAACTCGCAGCCATATGCAGACCGGATGCTGACCGATCACACAAGCACGCAAAGAAGATGCCCAGCTGGGAACTGGACACGAACCAGCGACCTTGAGAGTCGAAGTCAGACGCTTTAGTCTGCCGCTACTGCCGGTATAAGAGCCCGGATTTATTGCAGTTTCCGGCGTTAATGCAATAACTACAATAAGTTCAATAATTGCGATAAGAGCTATAAATGCAATACCTATATTATACCGTTTTCACATTTCACATGTCCCTCATTGTAATGCGTTCTCTCAAACTGATGGACGCGGCGCGTTGATTTGAAACAAGCAGCTTCAGCAAACTTGGTAGACTGAAGACTGGAGTATGTCCCTTTTTTTATAAGGCATTCCAGTTCAGAAAACAGAACTTATAAATTCTAAATTTTTCCTCTGTAGCGTTCACAGATCATGGACAAGTCACAAATTTCTTTTATCTTAACTTTAATGATGAAAATCACTGTACAGTACTCCCGTTTAAGAGCAGAAAGCTAGAAAACCTGAAAATATTATAAGACCGCGGGCGCCATCTTTGATTTGGTAGTCCAACTAATTGCTCTGTGTTGAGTTCTGTTCTGTAGGTTTGTCAGGCTATAACTGTTTGAAAATACACTATTCCTGTCAAAAACAGTCTATAAGATTATGGGACACGAATATGACTTCAAACATATGCAAAATATAAACGAAAATTTAAAGAACAGATATCGTAACTGAAAGCGCAGCGTCCTTCATATGAATGAAGCTCAATTCTACGTGTGGACAGAGAATAAACAAAGTTTACGCGCAGCTCGAGTTCAGTTTCGTGATTGAACGCGTTACGATGAGAGACGAGTCAACTCAGGACATTTCTTATCACTGCCACGTGTCACAACACTTCTAACGCCATGACGATTGGTTTCCTTAGTAATAACTCTTCCATGTATTTGTATGATAATTCGTATTTGGAACTGAAATATGTATCCGTTGATCCACTTACATGCTATTCCGTTTACTATCTGACTTTTTTTTGACCTCTTAATTTTTGCTTTATTAGCCTTTTTTTTTGTTTGCTATTTCTCCCACGCCTATTGCTTTGGTGCAATAAGTGAAATTTTTAGGTGCAATAAAAACAATTTTTAGGGGCTATAACTGCTATATTTTAAGGGCAATAAATCCGGGCTCTACTCCTAACCCTACAGTTTTGAGGTGTGTTGCAATCAGACGCCGGTGTTTCGCTCACAGGGTCCACAGTGTTACACGTGTAGCAAGGAATGCGATGTGCGATCTCAGCGCCCCAACAAAGTGCTGCGGAATTTTTAGCAAGCTTAAACATATACATTTATGGCGTAGCCTTATTTTTAGGATAAAAAGTTAAGAAAACAAAATAGAAGTGCTTCACATGCTAGAATTGAAGCAATATATGGCAGTCATAGATTTTGTAATGCTAATTATCGAGAATCATTGTCAATGCTCATAAACAAAGACAATGTTACCCAGCTCAAAACCTTAACATTTTGGAAAGTTGTCGTCGGTGTTGTTCGGTGTTACCCAACCTGTGTCGCATTGGTGGCCGCTGCAGCACAGGTGACACCGAAGGCCTGATTTATTTTCTTTGGAGGAATGCTGACCTTCAGGCCCTTTGATAAAACTTCCTTTTCAGTTTTGGTTAAAGTACGACTTGAATAGTTAAATATTAATGCATCTGTGTCCAGACGTTCTGGTTGATCCTTTAGTCCGAGGTGAAATAGTTTTTTCGCTTGACTCTCATCTACAATCTCTGAAATACTGGTTTGATTTTATATATCTTCGAAAGTATATTCGTTCAACTAACTTAGCTAAAATTGTTTCCACGAAGCGGAGTCAAGTGAAAAAACTATTTCACCTCGGACTAGAGGATCAACCGGAACGTCTGGACCCAGATGCATTAATATTTAACTATTCAAGTCGTACTTTAACCAAAACTGAAAAGGAAGTTTTATCAAAGGCCTCATTGTAACACGCCTCAAGTTGGGCGTCGTCCGAATGTGTAGAAGAGACTTCCTGGCTTCAGCTTTATATAAGCCTAATATACTGGAGTCAACTCGATCCTAGGTCAAAGCTTATAGCAATATACTATGTCGGTCATAAATTAGGCAGGGGTTTAAAAGGCTTTGTGTTGATATACAATTGTGATCCGACATTATTCGTTTAAGAATTGTTAGCGAAAAGCAGTGTAACACGGCCAGTGAAAAATATAGTAATTATCATTAGTTACAATAAGTTACCATCAGCTATAATTATATACCGACTACTCCCCAAAATTAATTACATACCAATAAATAGGGTTACAATTACTTAAATACTTATGTTTACCACTGTAGTTACAACTGTTCTCCGTGGGTTGAAACCTGTTACCAATTATTGTAATTACCGACGAACGGATGACGCTTTCTACCAGTATATATGTATAAGTACGCTAAAGTACCTGTTTTGTCATTAGTTTACACTTTTTACACTATTCATCGTCAGCTTAAGTTAGTTACAACTCGTTACAACTAGGTACTCTAGACAGATACCATCAGGGTCGCCGGAACGAACTGAAGGCGACAGGGGCAGGATTGGGTCAGAGGGGCACTTTTGGGGTAATAGAGGCACTTATGGAGAATGAAATTCCTTACTACTTTTTTATACTCTTCTCAAACCACGCAATGCATTTGTTATTTGAATTCATCTTTTAATTGCATTTTTAAATTAGCATATGATAAAGTTTTCATCGCTTTGATGCCAAGAACATACAGTATATCTACCGCAGTTAGGTCGTTTATTGGATCATTTGTAGCTTGATCTCTATATATACAGGGTCTTTCTTTTTATGCGACCAAATTTCAATTATGGATAGAAAAACTCAAAGTAAATCGATTTTTATGAATGACAAAATGCCAAAAACTCCTTAATTTTCGAGTTATAATGACTTAAATAAATTTAAAGCTCTAAGTAGGATACTACGTGCGCGCCAATGTTAGCATTAGCAGTAATTTTAATAGTTCAGCACGTTTCCGACCCCACCAAAGCAGTTTACATTATTTTTACACTAAAAACTCCAAATATTTCTTGGCTAGAAAATAATTTCTGCAGTTTCAAATTACGATTTAACGTAATCACACTACTGTATGGCGGACACTAAGTCCTCAGAGTTTACTTCCGTGTCGTTTCCAAAAATGCAAGGGTTGCTGCAACCACATTTTGGACCTTGTGTGCAATTTTCAGTGTGGTTCATGCTGCAGTGAACAGGGGATCCCATATTCTGCGAGCTAATTCTTTTCCACTGCTGTTGCGTAGTTTACTGACGAAGGGATTTTTAACATCCGCATTAATAATCATCATTGGGCCCAAGCTTAATAATCCTCATGTCATTCACCCAAATAATCATCAACATCGATGCAGTGTAACGCATAAGCAGGAATGTGGTCGTAAAACGTGCTGAACGATCAAATTTAGTGCTAACATTAGCGTGCACGTATTATCTTACTTAAAGCTTTAAATTTCTTTAAGAGAACATAACTCAGAAACTAAGGAGTTTAGGTTATTTTATAAATCATGAAAATCGATTTCTTTTGAGTTTTTCTCCCTATGATTGAAATTTGTCCGCCTAAAATAATATCCTGTATAATTTAGAAGTACGCAATACAAAGTAACTATTAGACTTCGCAATCATTTCAGCAACTCCTTATATGAGACTTTGAGGAGTTAAATTTCCGAACCTCACAACATTGTAGGCCTTACTGTGTCGTTCTTGCAACATTGCTTAAAAAAAAGAACTGTGAACCCTACGCCTGTAGTTGCAAGACTACATGATGCAAAACCCCTTTGCACCCAGCCATTGAGTGTGCTCTTCGGCTCTTAACTTACCTATTGGCGCTTGAACTGCGTGAATGAACTTACAACCGGTAAATATAATACGAAATGGAAGTCGACTAAATTAAAAGCAACGTTTCGGAATTAGAAACCCCATCATTAGAAAAAAAGAAAGAAAACTAACCTACAACCTATAAATAACAAGTTTCTTTATTGTCTAATGAATAAGGGAAGCATGGATATTATCGGGGGGAGGTCTAAAACGCAAATGAACGAAGCTGCGTGGAGGATCTGGATGTCAGCTCCTGTACAGTCGGCAGACTTGAGGCTAAGTGTGGATGGTATGAAGCGGTACAGCCCAGGTCATACTGTTGAGACTACGTTTGGTTCTATGAATGTGGAGGGACTCTAATCTTGTAAACTCGATGGGATGGAAAGAGTCTATGATAGAGAAGTCATTCCTGCTGCTGGGATGGTTGTTTTGCTCAGCATGTAGGCGGGGGGGCTGAATGTGAAGGTTTCGCAGGTGGTAAACCGGTTCAACTGGATACACCTAAATGTTGGTCAATACGGGCTTTCAAGTGTTGTCCAATGCTACCTATATGTGAGGCGCAGCAGGCCTGGCATCGGTAACGGTAAATAACACTGGATAAAAGTGGTGTTGAGGGTTGTCTTCAAATTTCAAGCAGGTCACTATGGTAAATGTGTCTTTGTATGAAAATTTGACGTTGATATGTAGGTAGGCTCCAGAGAGGAACGTTTTCAAAGTGTTTACTGCACTAACAGATGCTTTGTTGTAGAACGAAAGCGAGTGAAAAAGTCCAATTTACTAACCCAGAGTTTGCTAATGTCGGTGTCGAACAGCTTGTCTAGGAACAATTGGCAGTAGACTCCAGAAAATGGTGCGGATAACCATTATTTTTGAAGAATGTTCACAGAAAGTCAACTTCGTTTGAAAATGCAGGGTATGAGGAAGACAAGTTGTAGGTTCGAAATAGTAGTTTTTATTGCATTGATTTGGAATTGATCGTAACAGTGACTGAAAAAGCTAGTCCCAAGGCCTGAGAATGTGGTTTTTCTGTAAATTCGTGTGGTCAGTCAATGGTCTTCGTTGGTTACTAAAACATCAAGAAAAGCTAAAGAATTACTTCATTGATTTTTGGCGGCGAATTTGAAATTTGTATCTTTACTATTCAAATATTGGCAAAATAGATCAGAATCTGCTTCATTGCTGAATATGAGGAAGGTGTTATCTACATAACGATTATAGTGGATCGGTTTGAAGTCGCGGGGGCAGTCATTAAGCCAGATACAATGCAATCCGTGCCGGGCTGAAACACGCTTGTACTTTCCATGATAAAATTGGGCCAAAGTTTATCTCTAAAGTAGTAACTCTTAGAGTCTATAAGCAACATATCGTGGCAGATGAGCTTCAATGTCGACAAATATTCAGTAATGTACGTAGGGCTGGTGAACCCCTCCACCCCATTGAAAATAAATGGGACGAAATTGGCTGTTGTCACCCAAGAACGTGTCTTGGGAATCACTATAACAAACTAACTACAACACAGCAAGTTGATAAGAGTCTGAAAATGGCAGGCAGAGTACTGGGATTCATCAGCAGAAACTTGGACTACAAGTCCAAGGACATCATCTTTCCCTTGTACAAGGCATTAGTGCAGCCACACTTAGCATTTGCTGTTCAATTCTGATCGCCACATCTCTGTAGAGGTATCGATAACATGGAAAGAGTCCAACGCAAAGCAACGCAATTGATACCTCAACTGAGAAACAAGTCGTGTGAACGTCGCCTAAAAGAACTGGGTCTGATATCTCGAGCAAAGACGACTCGGGTGTTAGGGATTTCTCAGTCACTGCCATGCGCCATTTATTTAATTATATATATATAAAAATATTATGAAGACACTAATTAATATTGATCTAATTATTATGGACACAGAATGAATTATTTCTGACGCGTAATTAATTGAACATTTGACACAGGGATAATTGACAATACAGTGCATTGAATGGCGCAAAACAGGTCCCCACACACATGAGGTGAGCCACGCCTTCAATCCATCCTTCAGGTGTTCAAAATAAACTGGAGAATGCATGGGTAGGGAAACACGTGGTAAAATCAGTGGTATGTATTGCTGTCTTTTAATACAATGGGCGCGCCATGAGATAAGGCAAAATATGAGACATCAAATTGAATTATTCACAGGCGCGCCTGATTAGACCAAATTGGCGGAGTGGGAAACGAACGTCGCGCGCCCGATCTGATAATTATGACAACATGTGAATGCATGCATAAGGCCCATATCGAGCGGTTCGGCGACTCCGGAGAAAACCCACAAATTCACAACATATTCAAATTGAAATTCACGTGAAATGATGACGGTTGAACTGTGACACGTCCAATTCTCGATCATATTGCATGACTATGACCGAGAATGGGAGCCTATCAACAT
>LQNS02278156.1:10788571-10806653 GCA_001587735.2 Parhyale hawaiensis
GGGGTAGAGAGGGTCCGCTAATACCGTAGGTTGCAAGTAAAACTCGATGAAGGATCAAATACTTATACTCTTGGACTCTGATGCAGGTAATGGTACAGACAGATAAATAGGGAGGTCTTAGGATGATCCCCCGCGTGTGGTTGCTAATCTAAAAGTGCTGCCAGCCGAGAAGCGGCCAGCTCATTTATTACCTACCTACGAAAGACGTGCAGTACAGGTCTGCACAACATTTTTGGGTCCAAAAGTCCGAGTCATCCCACTGAATGTTTAAAATTTTTCGATTTCTTCCATTGTCATTTTTGAAGACACTGCGTATCCATGAAAGTGCTGTAAGACTATTAATAAAATAAGAAAGATATCGATACCTTTTATTAAATTTATGTCTTTTCTTTCGTGCGTACCGTATGGACATGCTCTGAGCCTTAAAAACTCAGTTGCTACCTTATAAACCAAGCTTCATTAAACTTTTAAATCCTCTAATTAAATAGAAGTCGCTAATGTATTAGTCCTCACTTGATTTCGGGAATATTTGAGCTAATTGAACTCAGCCGAATTTTTCCTCCCTCTTTATAACCTTCAATATAGGCCTGTACTTTCCTCTTGTCTATACACCCATGTCTTAGTACTTGTGACTGATGAACTTGCCCGTTTCGCACGCTCAAAATTCTCTTAATCTCAGAAAAAATAATATTAACAAGAGTAGCACATGAGTAACGGCAAATGGAAGCCAGAGGCCCTTTCGATTTTCCCAGCGCAGTTGACTTGAGTGGGATGCAGCAGGCTTACTTTATCCGGTGCTAGAGAGGAATATGCTTCCGTTCTCAGCTCAAACACCTTGTATCGCTCGTTCGATGCCCCGTGAGGCACACGAGCTCTTTGCAGATCTTGGTGTGCTGACTCGGCAGTTGTGCGTGCATGCACGGCGCCGTGACGGAACTGCCTTCCTCAGAGATGAGGGGGGTGGGGGGTCTCGGGTCATTTGTTCCTTCCGTCAAATTGGCGCCATAGTTCGTGACCCGAGGGCGACTGCGACTACACTTGCTCATCTGGGCCAGTAGGCCTATACCCGCAGCACAAACCAGTGCATGTGTGTTTCCCAGGTGAGGGTGTGGTCTAAGTTGACTTTACCTTTACCTTTAACGTTGGTCTTGCCACTTGCATCGTAATGTATAATCAACAGTTAGCTATTGAAATGCGCTAGGAATAGCTGAGAGTTCCAGTTAATGCAGAAGTATTGATTTTTATAAATATGAACAGTAACTGATAGAGGATTAAGCATGAATGTATAAGCAACTAGGGCGAAGCCAACATTATTTGCTTACAAAGAAGTAAATCTAGAGTATTGGGCTTTACTGCATACCGCGGGGTGCATTCTGTCGATGGATAATGTCTGTGGAGACTTTCAGATTTCATCATGTTTTTTTCTTGTATATACAATGCATTTTTCTACTGGATTGTAAAACGAATCAGTATGTGTATAGCTATGCTCTAATTGACTTTGTGAGGATGAACAGTCGAATCGCTGTTATAGGATCACAACGTAAAATGACGAGGCGAAGAGTGCGACCAATTCTACGGGGACGGAATACACCGTTAAATTAGTTTCGTTGCTTAGGCCAGCCTTCCGCTTTTACGGAGAGATTCATTATCAACTTTCTAACAAACAAGGTTTAAAAAAATTCTAAATAAAATCATTTTCCAATTTTAGTAAACAATTCTATATGAGGCTGTATTGATGAACCTAAAGTGGACGAGCTTCTAGTAGCATCTCTCATTTCCACCAAGTCATGCAGACTTTAAAATAAGAAATATCTACCTATTTATAGCCCATAACATGTTTTTAAAAACTAATTTATCTAAAAAACTGCAAACAAAACAACAAAACTCGAGAATCACTATGAGAGCGCATACACCCGTAAAGCAAGACAGTGTTAAGGAAAGAATTCAAGCTTGTTCTGAAACCATTTCTTTCTTATAAACACCACAATTTCGTTAATTGCGCCTTTTAACGCTCATAACGGTTCCTGTAATATTCTTGAAGATCCGTCAGTATATTTTGAGTTACAATTTGATTCGTTGAGCCTCTTAAAGAGTTTTACCAATCCTTGTTGAGTTCATGAAGATCCATATGTTTTTTGAGTTATCCCAGTAACCAACAGGGAAATAGACTAACTGCGAGAAATCCAGAATTTCCTTGGCGGAGATATGTAAATGAAAACATATGAAAACTTGTGATTAATAATAATAATAGTAATAATCTTATCTTATTTCTAGGTTACAGACAGCACATGTCGCAGTGGTTTTACATACTAGACATCATTACGCCCCATTGCTTGGCCTCCGTCAGGCAACAGGTGGCGCTGCCATCGTATATACACATTAGACCGTTTGTAGCCAGGGTCGTTACGGATGGCTATTATTAATGAGTTGATGCAGTTTTCAATCCTGTTTTTTAGGCCCCGTGCGCATTTCCTGGTCCTGACTTTGAGACAATCAGTGTATTTTTGAGCAAATATCAGGCTTGCGCTATTAGACCTCGGCACATTCATTAATCTGCGGCATATGTTATTATAAGCAACCAGCAAATGCTGAATAGATTTCTTTCTGAAGTTACCCCAAAGTGAGTTACAGTACAGCTGCTAACACTGGGTCCGAAATTTATGATTCAGGTAGGAGAAGCTGCTAACGTACTTTATTATTATTATTATTAAAACTTCACGCTTGGGCTCCCACGGACAGGTAATTGTTGGGTTTACTTCGTAAACGTTGTGGCCCTTCGGGTTTTGCGACGATTTCCTTTAGATCGTTAAAACCATTAACAGCCGACTTAAAAGCCTGCAGGCCAACACTACCAAAAGCCGATGCAGGCAACAAATTCCAAACTTTAGCCGACCATTGAGAACAGAATCTTTATGACCGGACAGGCAACTCCTCCTTAGCCTAATATTTATGCAAACTGTTTTTACTGTGTTATATATTAAGTAGGCCTACATAGTTTATTAGCTTCGCCTTCGCAGATTGCGAGGAGCTTTTGTAGTCCTGTAGCATGGGGAGAGGCAAGCACCATGTCGTCCGCATAACTAAGGTCATGTACTGTTTCATTGTTAATATGACAGCCTACTCCAGCTGCATTCATCTTTGTATGGATACAGTCAATGAAGATATTGAACAGAATGGGAGAGAGTAGGCCTCTTTGTCATATACATTCAATCTTGCAAAACGCTGATAATGTTTTTGTCCCCATTTTACATAACATTTCTGGGTTGAAACCGATATTTTAACCTTTTTACAGTGTACAGAGGTATTTCTTTCTCCAGCATACACTGAAACAGAGAGTAATGATGCACTCTATCAAATGCTGCCTTAGCGTCTAGAAAACACAGATACATGGGAGAGCCGTCTTCGGTGAAATGTTAGATAACTTATTTTAGCGCAAAGACAGTGTTTTCTGTGAAGTGATTGTTACTCAGTGTTATAGCCCAGACTTTCGAAAATTTGTGAATTCCACTGGACCACTTGTTATAACCAACCGGTTATAGTGGCTAAAACCGGAAGTCCCGAATTGAAAGGGAGAATAGCCGAATGCATACATGCATCACTTCAGAGGGGAAGTTAATTTTGTAGGTCAGTTTCGTTTTGGACCACACATATTCATTTGGCTTTTTTTGGTTCATTATTGCTTAATATATTTTCATTTTATAGCATTTCTTGCTTTCCTTTAGATAGCTTGCACTTCGCGAGTGTTTTCAGTTTTTAGGGCATTTCCTCTACATGGACATAGGGACCGACGGAGATACTCTATTATTTGAAAGGTTTTGCAAGAACGAAGCCAATAAAAATTGTTCATTTGCACTTTCGATTGAAGCATCGCCATGACGACGTTTCGATGTGCTTGCTTACTTAGTTTCTCTTCTCGGAAGCAACTATGCCCAACTTAATCGAATAATTTCTATTGCAATGTTCACGTCCTTTACAAGATGTCTATGACCGTCAATAATCGGATTGTAAATACGAACATTTGAGTGTGTAATTGAGCAACTTTCCACGATCGTCGAATGCACGCGTTTCCTCAGCTTTGCGTCGATAAGAGAGGTGTTCCTTTTAAACACGAGTCACGTGCGCAGCCTCTAAGGTCCAAAGCATATAAATCTTATCCGACATTGGAAATATCAGAGGTAAATAACATTATTTTAGTACATCAATAAGCAAACTCACACTTATGTCAAAGAGAAAAAATCTACATATTTAGTATGCAGTGAACTGTGAACATATCCGACAATTTCACAACCTGCTTCAACTGCTGCAACTGTGAACTTGGGCTCAGCATATACGCGCATCAACATTGTATTGGCTCATCAAGCAGTCGGTTGTGGTTTACTTAAGTAATTCATAAAAACAACCTATGGAACGGAAATAGTTGAATAGCGATGTGTTCCTTCAATATACTCCAACTCCTAATGTCAGTGTTTCTGTTCTTTGTTATGGTGGATGGCTATTCCTGCCATAACCCTTCAACGGAAAAGTGACCGTAAATGACGATTTGATCAATAATAAAATTCCTACGAAAGCATTTTTCAGCCAGATAATATACGTCTTGAAATACTATAGAAGTCAGTGATGGAAACGTTTACACGATATCAGTGGTCGTCACTGTTACTTTCCTGAGGATTGCAAGGGCGTTGTGATTCGTCACAGTAATGCCCGTGAATTCGCTACATTGAATTTGTATTACATAAAATATGTGAACATAATACAAAATCTGCCGCTGTTATTTAGTCAGTGAAGCAGGCATAGATTTTAACTTTTTAATATAATGCGGATCAAGTTTTCAATAAATTTGTGATTATTATAACGGAGCAATTAGTTTTTAATTTGAGTTTCAGATCTTAATTGTTAACCTACGACAACTTAATTATACGAATATTTCATACCTACTATTTACACGAATAATGATTTCCACACATAAATTAATGGCACGTCATGGCTTCTACATTGCCCACTGGTCAGCACATTTTTGCTTTTAGCGAAGTGGAAGTCCATTGGACTGGTGTATATAAGGAGCTGCATTGAAGCTAATTTTCATGTAACCGAAAGCTATCGAAACCAGGCATCAAATTAAACACCCTTAAAATATTTTATTGTTATATTATTTTTGAATTAGTTTGATCGAGGTTGTTCTAAGCTGCATCCAAGACGCTCACAAAACGAAATTTCCTAGCTATGACACACTCGATCGTTTATCTCCTCCTTTTACTTGTCCATATTGCTACATTCGGCCGTGATGGACTGAAAAAGATTGCACGGGCATATCTTGCTTTATGCTGTTCGCAGTTGCAATTTTGCCCTGCACTGTACATTGTACTATGAGCATTCTTCATTCTTCAACTATTGTATTCAGAGTTGAGCGTCATCAATTCGTGTTTATGTAATACAGTTGTACTTTCTTGAGTGCAATAATATACCTCAGACGTAGATTCACCTTTGGATTCAGCAAGTGTTAAAAAGGGGTATGAAAAACCGAAAGAAAAATGCATGCATCATATTACCCTTCGGTCTATGATATGAGCCATTGTCCTTCGTGGAAAGCAATCAAGACAGTGCTAATTATGTGAGAAATCCAAGGCCACGTTCACTCGTCATTCATATCAAATTATAATCGAAGTCACTCATCCTCTAGCCCTAAATTTCTTGTATTGTAGTTTTAGCCCGAACTCGTGGCCTTGGCCGCCATTATAAATGACGGCCAAATAATAGTTGTAATTCAGGAAAACCCGTCTTGTCTCATGTATATAGATACTTTTTACTCTACAGAGCGCTTCTCAAATCAAAATTCTGCATTCTGCCTGTACAATTGGATATATATATTATATTGTACACTGAGTGGCATCTCCCGTAGCACCTTTGAATTTTGAACATGTCCAAACACGGTCATGCAGGCAAGCTCAGGTTCCTCATCTTGAGCACCCGATTGCGAGGCCCGGATAGAAGTGTATTTCCTCGTAGGATTGTCTTCAAACGTACCGTCTCCAGTACTTGAATTTTTTCCAATCTTATCCCCATTGAGTGTGCCAGAAAGTGTCTCGTAGGATTTGATAAATTTCTTCCTATCTTATTCCCATAGAGCGTGTCTGGAAATGTCTTATAGGATCACGTTCATTTCATGCTATGTCATTCACATGGAGCGTGTCAGGGAAGATATAACCATATTTACAAATGAAAACACGATGTGAATTCTTATACAGTACAGATTAAAATGAACTTCTTGTGATAATTTCATTCTAACGGGAAACGTTGAGCTCCTTCCAGCCTAATCGAAAGTATAAACAGAAAGCGCTTCATGATCTATTTTCTTACTTGGGAGGAATATGCGTGACCATAAATGAAAGCTAGACTGTTCCTAACTGCCCTCCCACGCTTTATCCCCAGTAGGCCTAATATCAAAATAATGAAACTCTAATAAAATATTTCTCTGGCAACATAATGACTAAGATTCACACTTTGTGTTGTGGCTTTCCAAGGAATGTGTTTAGCTTCAAGAAATAAAAAGTCGTATTTCGACGTTAACGGTTGACGACGATAAAGATAATTATAGCTCATATTTATGTATATATATTTACATAAAAAGTCGGAGCGTAAATCCCTTATGCTCTATGGGAATGGGCCTGTTGGTCAACTTATCGTCAACTATCTGATGTACGGTACCCAATAACTAATTGAAGTTAGGGACTTGATACGTATCAAAAACTGGCTGAAATTAATGTTGCAAATTACCATTGACAAGAAATTAATTTTACAATTTACCATTGACCAGTGCTCCTGTACACATGCTTCTTTCCAATAGATATACATCCTGCGTCTCCAAAGAGTATATTTTTTGTGTATGGTCGGTATGTTGACTGCAAGAGATTAAAATGATTTTTTGTCAATTTGCAACTCGTTCCATTGGCAGTAGCGGATATATAGTCAAATATTGTGTGACCACTAGCATCGTAATATTTGTTATTGTACATAACATGCAATGCTGTATAGCCTGCTGATATCTGTGTCAATGTATCTATGTATTGCGTATTTTTCACATTGGAACACGAACTTTGTTGTTAACGCATACCGATGTGTTTTAATGTAATGCAGAGTGTATAGAGGTGTCTTTGTAACCTTAGCTTCGCTCCACTTTAACTAGTATCTCTCTATTAATTATCATCTTACTCTTTCAGACCTATTGTAGCGCATGTCTCACGTAGTTTCAGTTTTTCATGTTATGAAATTTCAATATTTGTCAAGGTACAAGCCTACTCTCGTATACTGCGAATATTGGTTTCGACAGAAAAATCAGCGGTGTTACCGTAGACGCAGTCTTGAACATATCTAATGGTTCGAAAGCATTGGTTTAATTCCCGTGGTCAAACTCGAGACATATTAATTGGAAAGAATTAATGCTCGCCCTGACATTTTGAAGGCGACCAGGATAAGAGTGTTCTTGTGTCGAAACGGTACTAACATGTCCAAATTATGTATACCGTACATGTTCAACTTGTTTGGTGATGGGTGGTGAGGTTCTGTAAATCATTCGTGATTTCATTTCTATGGTAAAGCAGGGTGTGTCTGTTGAATGTTGCATTAATCCCTTAAAATAGACGCGGTGGTGCCAGGTGTTCCTCTGGATAGCGTATTTCGTCCGCAATTGTATGTTTTGTATACTCTAGGCATGCTCTCTTCGCTGCAGAACACGATTATCAACTATGCTGACGGTTCCACGTTAGGAGCATTGATACCTATCCCCAGAATGTGCAATGTTGTCGTCCAGTCCCTTAACAGCGGCATGTCGCACATTAGTACACGTTACTACGCCTGGAGACTGAATTTACTGCCGACGAAGCTAAATCTATAATTGTTATAGTAGTTTGACTATTTTATGAAGGCGGCTCGGTCGTGGTAAAACTCCTCTATTGCGGTGCCAATTCTATGTGTATATCTGAGATTTTGTTCGGCCCATATCTTAGACACGCCCACAAACTGCATATAGAGAAATGTCACAAATATCCATGGAATTGGTCCCGTTGTAGAGGAATTTGACCACGACCAAACCGCCTTCATAAATTTGTCAGACTATAGTTGGTCTCTGACACTTTTACCTTAGATTTCATCTGAAGATAGATGACGTTTTGTTGCTAAGGTCTAGCTTCTTGGAGATCCTCGGTGTTTTCTTTGATAAGAAGCTTACGTTTGAGTCACATATTAGGCTTTGGCGTCTCTTTTGTACGTACTTCGAGTAAGATTGGACATCTGCGCAAAACAAATTCTGTGTTAGGTGACAAAGATGTTAGTCCTAGGTAGGTGTTTTTATGTTTTTTTTTTTTTTTGCTGCCGTTGTTAGAGTATTCTCCTGACCGCTCTGGGCTTCAGCCCAGCGGCTATATTGCCCGACTTGTATACCTAGCCAGTACACTGTGCACTGAGAGCTCTCTAGTGAATCCGTCCGATAATTGAGGAGTGGGAGGCTTTGTGCATGTGATTTAATAGGTGTACAACATTGAGAGACATTACTTGTATTGTTCTGTCCTTATCCTCATGGTGTTTGAGAGAAATATTGTTACTGCTACTTATGCGTATTCCACAAGCTTGGAAACTTTTAGGTGCATAAATGTCAAGTAAACATGTACGTTAGAGGTGGACCGAATGTCTGTTTTTTAACAATCGCGAATGCACATATTTTGTATTGACATTTGGTAATTCGAATGCGAATGTTTAGTGAAAGTTTCATTTCTCAAGCAATATGGCCTTTTATTTGGATTCCAGAGTCTATAGTCTGGACTCTGGAGTCGACTATTCGAAATTCAAATCCATTGTAAGTGTTTAGCGATAGAAAATTGAATAGCTTATTGAAATTCATTAAATTTTTTTTTGTTTCCACCATGCGAGGCAAGGACCCACGCTTACATGCATCCCACAAACATTTTTCCCCAACCACTGCCCTTTGAAAGAGGATTAGGTATTCACTAGTAGATTGACTAGATTGCATGCAAGTGATTGCTGATGTTCCTAGCACAAGTATAAACTTCACAAGTATAACGTTCAATTCTATTATTGGCAGGCAGAACTTCAAAAATAAGAGTTTCTCTGTTCTTTCTCCAATCAGGTTACTTCGTTTTTCATCGTATATATTAAGTCGGCACCACTAACAAGACCCTGACATGCAACGTACACTAGTTTACGGACCAGCAAGATAAGACCTAGCTAACTGAGAAAGATTAGGATAAATATTTGCGTGCATATATATTCCACTATTTTGGAGGACCTTGATCAGTGCATATGCGCAGATATTTGCAAAACATTTGTATGTCTACTTGCGAAGGCGAACGGGAATATTGTAAACTAGCCAATGCGACTATTAGCGAATGGGTATGGCGAATGCAGATAATCGGTCCACCTCTAATTTTCGTTAAAAGTGAAGTTTCTAAAGTTTTTCCAATAAATGCAACTATAGTCAAACCAGCGTAAGCAGTCCTTCAGGGGC
Organism: Parhyale hawaiensis; assembly: GCA_001587735.2. Taxonomy (NCBI): domain Eukaryota; kingdom Metazoa; phylum Arthropoda; class Malacostraca; order Amphipoda; family Hyalidae; genus Parhyale; species Parhyale hawaiensis. The sequence goes on from LQNS02278156.1 coordinate 10,798,086, forward strand.
GGAGCTCAATTTAACGCAGCGGTGCCAAATCGAATCTATTAACTAATGCAATTTTGAGTATTCGAATATAAATATAATTTTATCGCTTGTGACAAGTTATACCACGCGCTCAAGTGAGCTTGAGCTTTGGCGAAGTTGCTTTGCGTTCTTAGCCACGCCTATCGGACTCCTTACGCTGGTTGTACTAGAATTGCTTTCAGCATATAGGCCTATGAAATGGAAATCAAGAGTCATGCTGCAGATCAAAAGGTACCTAACTTAATGAATGATTCACAATGGCTATTAGCTTGTCAATACCTATATCAGAAAGTTTCTGACCTCCACCAACGAGGTTATGTTGTTGTTGTTGTTGTATTTGTTTGTCTCTCTGTCTGTTTGTTCGATTGTCTATCACCAAGATTAATCAAAAAGTTATAGACGGATTTTTTTTTAATTTACAGGGATTGTTGAGCATTTTAGCAGTAACAGAAGATTAACTCTTGGTGAAAATTCATTCATGTGTCTGTTTACTGTCTGTCTGCTATTTTTTATTTAAGCCATAACTGTAAAAGTAATGGATAGATTTCAGGAAATGTATGTGACTGGTTACGTATAATACGAAGAGAAAATAGCAGAATTTTGGGATGATCTGTGTGTTGGTTTGTCGCTATGTTTGAGTTTATGCTGTGACCATAATAAGTGAAAAAGTTATGAATGGATCTTGATGAAATGTACTGGAGTTGTTTCCACTGTTAGAAGACATCAATGAATAAATTTTGGAGATGATCGGTTGGTCTGTTTTAATTAAATGTGTCATAATGTTTGTTAGCACTATAAATCAGAAAGTTTGTACTGATCTCCATGAATATTACAGGAATTGTTAATTGTATCTAGAGGCAAAAATTATTAAATTTCGGTGTTCATACGAAGAAAATAATTTTTTCAGAACCAATTTGAATTTTCCGTTACCGTTGCCTTGCTTGGTTCATTAATTTTGCCATTAATTTCATTGTCAAGCCGTATAGTTAACTATTCGCGGCTAATGCTATGTGTTCATACACCGCTCAGCAAATAATTTGCCAACCCGACTGAGTTGTCACTGACCACAAAAGCGTCACCAATACCAGTACATAAATTTCTTATTTTGATGTGGGTAAAATTTGTTAATAAATGGTGAATGAATAAGACGCTTGCTCTTCTTCTTGGAAGATGTTTAGCCACGGTAACCCTCGAAACGGGACAATTAGTAGTAGCTGAGAAAGATAGATAACACATATATCTTAGAAAATTTGAGCAGATAGGTGGAATGAGAGTTTCAACGGTCTATAGAGGCCGAAAATTTTCTATGTTCAACCATTATCTACTTTCATGCAATAGAAAAATTTTTATCTATAGTCATGAAAGTCCATGTTTTCAGAAACGTTTACCTATATATTGTGATGAGCGTACGAGTTGGAATATTATTTTAGAGTGATGATGCCACTCATGTGGTATCATACTTCATTTTTGTAGCATTTACGTAGACAGTAGATATTATTAGAATGTTACGGAGTTCTTTTCTAATTTCATCCAAAGATAAATTATAATCTCTTACAGGTATGTTTTATGAAAAGTGTAGCCGCAGCCTTACGTTCATGTCGAAACAAAATAAATAATAATTTTCTTTTCGCACATTATTAGTTAGCCTAAGTGATGTACCCATAGCAGTTCGTAATTAGTCGCATATGTAATGTATCGATTTAAGGGAGGGGAAGAGGTAATAGTTACCAATATAAACATGCTCTATCATTCATATTTTCTAGGACAGCATATCGATGTGGATATTTAGCGTCGGAAACTATGAAGCTAAGTTCAAAATAAACGTTTCTAAATAAGTATATACGATCATCACAAATTGCCTTTATTTGTTCATGCTTTTGTCGAAATTATGATCCCACTCATGCAATAATACTTAATCTTCACCGACCGCTCATTTCCCGAGTTATCATGAACTTTGACTGTATAACGAGTAACGGCAATTTACGTTAGCTACTTCTGAGAAAATCAAACCGGGCGTAATTGTTACTCGTTACCTTCATGAAGGTGCCGAGGTGTTACTGTAACTGGTGTCCAAAAAGTAGCGCACGTTCCCTAAATCGTTACAGTAACTAGCTACATGCCAATCTCTGGGATTGGTACATACTTATGTAACAAAACCGCGTATAGTACGCCATGAAGACTAGAGCACTTGAGGCACACGCGAAGCAATGTTGATTCTTATGAACTGACTTATTGTTTATGCGTAAGGAATAGGCTGTACACTGTCATCGATTCCGACAGTTCACTGGAAATAAAAATTTCTGATAAGCTATGTCTTGTCAGAAACTTTTATCGTGAGCATCTGTACAGAGGAATCGGATGGGTTTTTACGAGTCAAGTCTACAACCATCAGCATTCAGGTTGCATCTAATGCTACACGCTATCCAAATGAGCGAGTATCCGAGTTTTGTACTCCGAATCGACGACTAAAAACATCACGCTTTTACGCAGAATTCTAGGATGGAGCATGAAGCACTTGTTGCGCTCGATACCCTGGTCAAAAGCTCACAGCTTTGTAAACAAAACCCCTCCAGAGACATCTATCGGCAGGTAGGTAACGGTAGTTCATTTCTCTTCGGAGCCCCAACGGTTAGTTAATTATAGGATATTCTATTATAGAATTAGACTGGATATTACTTTTGAAGACATTGGGTAGTATTTATAATTAATATATTCAGCTGGTTAGATGTATTTTGGGTATGATGATTAGTCCGTAGTGATAAGAACGTCGTTTCAGACGAACTGAGCTCGATTTTTTTTTTTTTTATTTTTACCAACGGACCATTCTCACGTGTGAATAGAGAGACTCTTATGTTGCGCAAAAAAAAAAAAAAAAAAAAAATCCGCGTTTGCGAGAATATCCTCAGTTTTTGGCTAATGGTTTGGTTTGGTTTATTGTTCTCTCAAATTACAAAACAATTAAAAACGTTATAACAGCCATTATGCTCGAGAACACGCCTACTAAAAGTGGAACACTTATGGGGCGTACATCATTACTAAAAATCACTTATGGCACTGAAGATCTAAAAACTAGCTTCGGCGCAAAATCACTTATGGCACTATACATCTAAAAAAAAAAACTAACTTCAGCGCAACACTACTCAGTATTATCAAATAAAAATATCTTGTAGTACGATACAAAGTGAAACTACCTGCGGCACGTGTGTATTCTCGATAATATGCTAGCTACTCGAGAAAGAAAAATCACGCCACAATGATGAGTCCAACAATCAATGCTCGAATAAGAGCTTAACTAGTCCGATTTACGAGTGTTCATTTGTACAGTGATACAAACCAGGAATGAGTGACACACCCTTTAGTCAATATAACGTCGATGCGAAACGCTAGTCAAAAGATTAAGTATCGTCATCTTGTTGTCCGAAAGTGTTGCTGTGCCTATTAAAATAGCACATACTTGCAATGAATCTATATTATTAAGAAAGACCAATCTGTATTTATTAGTTTGTTTATTTATTTATCTATTTTCTTCACGCTTTACCGAAACAGATGGGCGGAAATTAGCCCAGGCTGGAGGCTCTGGTCGTCCTCTCAAGATCCATTGAAAACTAATCGGTAGAAAATAGGCCGGGTTACTGAAGATGGCAAACGTATCTTAATTAGGGACAGTTAAAATTCAGACAATGAAGACATCGCAGACTTAGTCTAATTTGTACAAGTATTAGCGGCTCCATATATCGAATCTACGGCAAAGTACCGCAAGACCACATGTCTGAATGCACAACTTGCATTGCCGAAAATGAAATCGCCGCACTGAAGATATCTGAAGCTTCCATTCACACTCTCATGCATCTTCATTTGATGTTTCTTCCCACAGATGATTTCGTTGCTTCAGCTATTCTCTAAAATCTAATTCAATGGTCGATGAAACAGTTTTCGCTAAGCAAAAACCATTGAACCTGTATAGGCTAGACTACCGTATCAACAATACCGAATCTGAGCTATTACTTTGAGCGTTGCTCATTGGGCTGCAATAAGCAATGTAGTTTTCTCTATTTCAGAGAAAACAGAAAAGTTTCTATACTGAGAGGCAGTGCAGCCGTAAACGGTCTTCTCAGGGTGCTTAGGTTAGCAGTTGTAATAACATATGTATGATGAATGAAGGTCATCACAAATTCTTCGCTGTCATATTATGACAGCGCGGGCCCTCTAGTCTACAATATGATAAAGACCGATGTGTATTTATCTGTTTTTTATCTATTTGTGTATTTATTTATCCATTTTCTGTCATGCTTTAACAAAATGGATAGGCACAAAATAGCCCAGGTTGGAGGCTGTGGTCATCTGCCAAGCTTCATTGAACACTGTTGGGTAGAAAATAGGGCGGATTGCAGAAGATAGCAAACGTATCTTTATCAGGGCAGTTGAAATTCAAACAACGAATATATCGCAAGCTTAGTCATGATTTGTATGAGTTCTCCCTTCTCCATATATCGTTGGGTAGGAAATAGGCCGGATTGCAGAAGATAGCAAACGTATCTTAATCAGGGCAGTTGAAATTCAAACAACGAAGATATCGCAAGCTTAGTCATGATTTGTATGAGTTCTCCCTTCTCCATATATCGAATCGAGGACGACCTAATGTCTAAATGCACTTCTTGCTTTGCCGAAGTTGAAATCTTAGCACTGAAGCTTCTATTGGCACTCTCATGCATCTTGATTCGTAGTTTCTTCCAACTGATGATTCCGTTGTATATGTATCATAGGTCACTGTCGCTCTCAGGTCACAACGTATAAATTCGGTAGATCATCAACCGAGCACTCACGACGGACAGAAGACAATCATTTCAGGGGCAGTAGACAACTTCTTCTGAGGGAGCAGAATTCGTGTCAGAGGCCGAAATTTGAGCACTTCAATGAAGCAGAGAGTAAAATACGGAAGACCGTAATATGGATGCGGTACACTTACGTTGCATATAAGCTGACTTGAGTGGCATTAAAGTTTTTTACAATGTTTTCATTTCAATTTTATTTTGGAAAACGCACGTTTAATTAAGAAAGAGAATGGTGAACGAAAATGAAGAACGACACTTCTACGGTCTCGAGGAAGGAGACGTGCAAGAAATGGAGAGAGATGAAGTGCCTATGCGGCACATGCAGTGATGGGAAAAAGTTGAAGTAGAAAGGTTACGGAAACGAATATGAGTTGCTAATAAGCGTGAGCGAGAAAATGTGGAAAAGGCAAGTCATAGAAGGGAGCAAACACATCGACTATTGCGTGAATTTTTTCATGCATGGGTCCAGTAGTTTCAAGTTATAAATCCCTCCAGATATAATTACATGTGTCTTAACGTTAACTAACGGCACTTGCTGAGCAAGCTGAACTGACGGTAAACATTTTTTTACGCCATTTCTTGGCAATTTCAAAGCTGTGTTTACAAGAGTTCAACATAACGTTCGGACGAAAAGATGACGATACTTGTTGTTTTTACTAGCGTGTGTCATCGGCATTACGTTGCGAGATTAACTTTACGAAATCTTAGAGTTAATGAATTTCGTATTAAGCCTTGCAAAGTGATAAAAATTAACTAAATTTAAAAGAAGTTAGCTAATATATTGTTACTACGATGGACCCGTCACAGTCAATAATACATGTATGAAATATTTTATTAAAAAGTATCTTGTTTCCAATTTTCTAGTACTTGATTTAACCGTGGTACGATTTCTAATAGAGGTGTTACTGCTTTCATAATGATATAAGCAAATCAAAGTGCTCCAGACCAATCTTTAGAAACAAGAGCAATCGAAATTATTGAAAACAGATAAAGAAAAGGCAAAGAATAATGAGGCGGGGCGCAAAGCTTCACTATCACTAAATATATCTACACCTTCTATACATTAAATGTTCCTCGGACGAAGTCCAGGGGACATTTTTGACGCCACTCATCGGCTGAAGTGATACTGGATCCCGTGACCAGTAAGAGGTAGGAGACCTAGTAGCGAGTTGTCCTCAAATTGTATGTATGTACGGAATCGCTTATAGGAGGCTTGTCTGACGCTTGCAGTAAGCAATTATGGAGTAAATTTTTGAACTGCATAGTCTCAATACCGGTTGCATTTCAAACGTGACGGGGAATTTTGGGGAACAACCCCGTAGCCTAACTCATGACATTGAAGCTACCAGCATTGGAATACGTCATGCCCGTGCCCATCGCATGGGTGGCATGGGTCACGTATGAGTCAACCGTCCAAACTGCCTTTAAAAAATTATGAAAATTTCTCAACTCCTTCGACCACTTCTTGGGTAGACAGACATACTGTATATAGATGTACTTTATATAGGTATATATTTGAAATTTTGTTTGTAGGTTAGGGAAGTTTAGGTCTGGTTCAGCTAACGTCCAAATGAGCTAGCCTACATAAGGTTAGGTAAAAGACATAGACTGGTTCTGCTCGAGATGAAAACTTGACGCTAAGTAAGGCCAATGAAAAAGTGACGCTAAGTAATAAATGCACATAATAGCACATCGGGTCGTTAGCAGAACCAGTCCTGGCAGCGCTATCGTCTCTCACGACAGAGATATGTGCGTGTTTGTGTACGCAGATCGTGTGCGCGTGAGCGGCGTTCAAGTTGGTGCGCCGCGCTGCTCGCTGTATCGCTGATTAAACTGGGTTAGGTTAGGTAAGGTTAGAAACTTTAGATTGGGTTAGGTTAGTTTAGGTAATGGTAGGTTAGGCTAGGTCAGGTTTGCCTAGGTAGTGTTTATTTTAGTGGTAACGCGAGCAGGAAAGCTTACGTGAACGCAAAATCGTCGTGAGAGACGATAGTGCGTCCTAGCCCTAACCTATATAAGGGCTACCTGGGTGTTGGTCGGTCGTGGTGGAGGTGGTGGGTGGCAGAATAAAAAAAAAATTGGACGTTTGTCGATTGAGAAGACGGCGTTTTTATTCCGTCGATTTTTCTGGGTAAGTTAAATTTCCGTACATTTTAAAGATAAGTTCAAATTCCCGTGGATTTTCTTTTCTTTCTAAATTGCCCTTCAAGGACGACAAGCCGCCGTTCTAACAGGCCGTTTTAGCCTGATGTTTTAACTCACGAAGTATAAGAATAACTATATTCCTAAATCTTCAACGAAAACATTATCATTACTCTCACTGCGTTCGCGGATGATAAAAATTAATTGATGTATCGTTACGTTCATTCAAAAATGAAAAGAACACTGAGTATCATACTGCATAGCCTACATTTCCACAATATTGCAAATGATGGCATAGGAGAGTTCCTAAAACTAGGGAGAGGCGACTCATTTACCTTAGTTTCTAGTGAACTCGCACTTTAGAGTTGGCCAAGAGTATAAAGAATTTTTCATTCCTCGAGAGAAAGAAAGCTAGTATCCCTTNCAAATTTTCGTTCAAATTTCAATTTTGCTATTGCAATTGCCACATCTAAAATAATATATACATATAGATAAGCTATTTCCTTTTATTATAAATATTTAAACCATCTTCTAGCCGAGGATAGCCTATCTACTTTATAGGATGCAATATTCTAAAATGCGTTCATATCACACTTAGTGGCCCTTGTTGCAGCTTTGAATGATGATGAACTTTCTCAATGAAATGTTATGCAATATGGAATAATTCACTTAACGTTACTCCAACCAGTCGGGCGTTGTATATGTATGATGTATCTAGAAAATACTGCCGCGCTTCCAAACCTATTGTAGTTCCCCCAGATCAATTTTCTATGTTTCATATTATGTTTTCTCTTAGAACGGGTTTTATTGAGAGACTGCAATGTTACAATTTCTCTGCCTCTGTGATCATATAAAATTCTATCTACAATTATTGTGGCAAAAAAGGTGTTTATGCGATTATTGCTTTTGCTTACAAAGATTTTTATCGTTCACCTTCACTTTGTCTACAAGGGAAAAGTTATAATTATTGACTTACGAGCAAATGATAGAATATACGACGTAACGGTAAATTTAACGTTAGGCCTATGCTGAATGTAAGAAATGCCTTAGGAATTTCGTGCAACAAAAGATACTTTCCTGATCATTCATAACTATGTGCTTATAAGAAGTTAAGTTAGTGCACTGTATAAATATATACTCAACGAAACCTGGCTTCCACATAGGTACCAGGCCCCGAGCGTCATGTCGCCTCTCATCTTATGAGGCGCTGTTGGGTGCTCATACTGATCACTTCGAAGGACTCCTTTGCTTCGGTCCTTCAACCCAGCATCCTCTACAAATAAATAATAATACATACTACCTACTACATACAGGCCTTTTTCTTCTTTCTCCTCCAGTGAGCCAGCCAGGGTCAATCAAATACAGAGGCCTGTCGCATTCAGCGCGCTGGATGACCCCGGGTTACGCAGTGTGACATCGAGGGTAACTCCGTCTCCAAAATCCGTATCGCATTGAGCTGTTTACCGTCAATGAGACACGCCAGGATTACCAGGTGTTACGCAAACTCGTTACCCTGCGAAATAGGTGGGTCGCGAGCGAAGTAACTCCGTGTTGATATTTCGCCACATATGCATCG
>LQNS02278156.1:10840174-10856299 GCA_001587735.2 Parhyale hawaiensis
GGATAGATTAAAAATTTACATTGTTTCACATTTCAGAATAAAATGTCTAAATCAAAGAAAAATAAAAAATTACCTGGGCCTGGATTGCAAAAATCCAAAAAGGTCAATCCATTTAATCTACATCAAAATCGTAAAAAGTTCGCCGTTTTAGGGCAGAAGGTAAAAGGAACAAAGGGGCTGCCTGGAGTGTCAAGACAGCGAGCTTTTGACAATGTGAGTAATTCCATCTAACATTCTAATAAATAGGTAGCCTATCTTTTTCCTTCATACCTAGCACTTAGCATGATGTCAACAGTAGTGAAATTAACATGTAGATGTGTGAAATAGATAATATAAGGCTATAGCTTTAGGTATTATTCTGTTTAATTCCAAAAGAGAATCAGGCAGTAAACTAGCTACTTAACATTTTAAACTTGAATATGTTTAGGTTGTTTTTTGTTTTAGTTTATTGTTAAATGCCCTGAGGGGTATATTCTGGCAGGCCCTATCCCTGCCACAATAGGTATATTTGGGCATCACGCATCCAAGGTTCCTGAGTGCCTGATTTGCAGGAGATCTTGCAGCTTGCTGCAGTTCCTGCTGATGAGGTTAGTTTTGTAAAGTTAAGCTGGTTCTCTACTTTCCTCTTTCTGTCCTTGTGAGTTGGGCTGTCGATTGAGATAGCCGACCTGGTACGCAGGACATCTCTAGTCTCTCTCGTGTGGAAAGACACAAAAGGGGCCGACCACTTGAGTGTCTCCTACTATAGCTACTTTGCGCCTTGTTTCCCAGCCCGTAGTAGCGTATGTGGCCACCACGCCTACCCAATATGCGGTATTTGAATACTGCAAAAGTAGTTTCTCTGTTGAAACGCCTGAGTCGTGGCCACAGAGGTTAAACAAAATATATAGTTAATAATAATAATAATTTATTGGTAAATTCTCTGAGTAGTGTCAAATGCATCTTAGTTCATAAAGCCTTTTGTAAATGTAGTATATAGGTATTATATTACTGTAGCTTGAATGCTATTACAGTAGTTACCTTGTTGGAAAATGAAATTTTGGGAACTCACATTTTGCTACTTAATAGGCTAACTACCATATTAAATTTTGTAATGCCTAAAACTATTTAATTATGGTAGTTACCGTACTATAAATTCAGGTTGTAGCTATATACATTTTAACTATAATTATATCTTGTGTTGCTGCTTGGTATAGGTATCTATGTTGGCCCCTTATATAATTTTTATGACAGTGAATTATTGGTGAAATTTCATCCCGTATATAGTTACCTACCTACATTTTACAGTAAAATTTTTTCTTACAGCGCAGCAAGACATTACTTGTCGAGTATCTCAATCGCAATAAAAACAACACCTTCGTAGACAGACGCCTGGGGGAGCATGACAGCACTGTTGATGAGGCTAAGAAAAATGACCTCAGGAAGGTTGAGCACTTCAAGCATTCTTCTTCAAAGGTTGGACTTAGTTTTTATGTACTGTATTTGGTTTTGTGGTGAAGCCATGTCATTAAGTACCTATCTATATATATATACAAATTGTGTGTACATTATGCTATTGTAAATTATTCGATTATGTTGCATTTGCCCATGATAAAGAGTTAGCTACCTATTCCCATGTACCTACCTATTGAATTAGAGCCTCCCAATTAGTGAGTTGCGGCCCCTTGGAAGGGGTTGTACAATGTACAGCCTTGGCCTGTGAAGAGTGGTTTGCAGCCTTTCTAACTAGTTGCCCTAATTCCCTGTATGTTTTTTGTCATTCAGCTACTATATTTATTTCCCTCGCCTTTGTGGAAAATAAAATATAATCTAGGTGCTACGTTCCAAGAGAGCAGATTTTTGCCAAGCAGCACAGTGTTGATGAAAAATTCAGACTGGTCCACAATAGCTACAGGATTTCTTTTGGATCATCATCAAAATATAGTCATTTGTTCATAGTGACATTCCTAACAGTTTCTGTAACTTTTGAAAGAGCTGTTCATAACATTTTGATTTCTGTCGCAAACTGATAGACCCCAGGCAAAAACTTAACCTCTCATGTGGAGGTAACTAGGTAACAGTATATAGTGCCTACCAAATCAACTAGTTTAAATCATCACCAAAAGAAATGGCGTGGTTTTGCTTATCAGATGAAGCTTACGAATTTACATGCCACTTACCAATACATATTATAGCTACCTACACTGAAAATACTGTTAAGTGAACTTTTTTTTTCTGTTCATGCTCTACACAGTGCCAGCAAAAAAATCTTTACACTTCAGTGGGAAGACACGAGAAATGTGAGTAAGTATTTCGTTCGCCCTAACCGACATAATAAAGCGAGATGTTAGTGATGATGCATTCCCTCCGCCCACTCATAGAAAACGTCCATCACCCAATCAGCCCTCTCCAAGGGTTGTGTGCTGCTGTAGTGAGGTTGATAGTGTTGATAGCGACCCACTATCAACCTCACTGCAGCAGCACACAACCCTCACTGAGGGTTGGGTGGGTGATGGACGTTTGCTATGAGTAGGCGGAGGGAATGCATCATCACTAACACCTTCTCGCTTTATTACGGCGGGTAGGGCAAACGAAATACTAACTCGCATTTCTCGTGTAAAGTTTTTTCTTGCCATTGAAATGTAAAGATTTTTTTGCCGGCACTGTATTACTCAATACTGAGACAGTCTTGAAATCATATTTTTACCTATATACAGCTCACTAGATGACCCTAAAGTTGGTGTACTGTAAAATCCTTTTTTGCAATGCGTGCTGTACAACTTACAGTATCTTAGGAAACTCAAAAGATCTTTGTCTTTGGTTTATGCTTTTAAACTGTTTTGATTCACTGTAAAACTCATGTACCTACATACTTCCTTTTCAGCACACACTGTACAACTTATCAGATGACACAGAATTGCTCACTCATGGTGGTGTCCCCATCACCGATGAGGTCCTCAAAGCCAGAGACTATGACCACGAGCTTGATGAAGATGGCATGCTTGATGGTACGTAAACTCGCAGTACTAGCCCTCGCTCTACCTAATTCATTTGCTGAGACTCTGCTACTGTCTGGTTGCTGTGTTACTTTTTCAATAGAACACTGACTGGTAGATTGAATTTCTGTCTGACTGCCAGGTCTGACTGTCATTCTCCTCAAGTTAATTTCACACCAAATATGTCTGCTGCACTACTTAACTATGATGTACATTATTGTACTGTATGGCATCGCTGACGTCCCAGCTTAGATTCATTCCAAGTGTCGTACCGTACCTCTCGCTACTCTAATGAATGGAATTGTAAACAATTCTAGATAATATTGTGTAACGACTGTTGTAGTTAAATGGGTAATGTAAACTTATCAGCTTCGGGAATTGAATAAAATATTTAAAAATTGTGTTCCTAACCATTGGTCTCGAGAAAGTTCTTCAACCCTGTCTGTTTCAGGTTGTGCTTTCTCGCTACAGAGGCTGTTCTTCTTCAGGAATGCCAAAGCACAGAAAATCTTTGTGTAACAAAATTGCACAGCTATGCGTGAATAGGGTCAATGAAGAAATAAACCTGTACCTTACTTCTTGCATTACAGCTCAGTTTGTTAAGAAGCAGCATTTCGGTGGTGCTTCCCTTGCTGAAGAGCAGGACATTGCCGCTGGTGAGAAGAAATACAGAAGCCAAAAGGACAGAATTGATGAAATTGTGGCCGAGTCCAAAATGCGCAAGCTACAGGCCAAGCAGGACCAGGAGAGTCAGCGGAAAAAAGTTCAACTTCTCGATTCACAATTCACCAACTTCATGGATATGATGCGAGGCAATTTAATCACTCACAGTGATAAAAAGAAGGTAACTTAATATCGAACGCGCAAATACTGTGCATTTATTATTATTATTATTATTATAACACTTTGTTCAACCTCCGTAGCCGAAATACTGTGAATTTGTTGTAGTGTTAGTAAAATAATGATGTACTTTATAAACTCACTGAATGGTTCAACAAGGGTTGTTTACAGCTTGCTGTATGGTTCAACAAGGGTTGTTTACAGCTTGCTGTATAGTAAAGCAAAGGCAAGGATGTCTAGGCTGCAAAGCAGTGTGCATCCGCAATATTTGTTGTATCTAGGGGCTTGACTGACTGTGGTTGGCTTAGTGTTTGTTATGCTCTGGTCGTGTGCGCTTTATGCGGGCACTCTACCTAGTTTTTTCAGCGAATGCAAGATAACCACCAGCAGCAACTCGAACATTTACCACCTATACTTTAATTATACATTGATCTGTACATATGAAGGAAAAAAATGTATACAATAATAAATGTAACGATTTCTTATCCTGTGATATGAATTCTATAGCCTCATCTGCAAGCTTTAGATATTTTGAGTGAATGCCATATTCCATCGCCATTATTATGCAGGGCTAACGCTGTCAATCGCGCTATTCTTTTCTTGATTGGCTAACTGCGAGTTAATGATGAAAGTAGGGCACGCATTAGCACTTTCCTCTGGCAATTGAAGAGCTGCTGCGTTTCATTGATTATTGTTTTCTTGTTCTTATGTTAGGAGAGAGGATTATCCGCTACTGTAGATTTTGAGCAAGTAGCTACTTAGTTCAAGTTATGATATAACAAGCGTCTCCTTTTCATCAGGCCAGGAAAGAGGATTCATCACCAGACTTGAGACCAAAACTTACATATTTCATGTTAAAAAAAATAAACATTTGCCATTTGTTTATCTGCGGAGAACGATGATACACCACTAGCCTTTGCTGCTGCTTATTTCATTTTAAAATAACATAGCCATATCTTCTTTTTGTCAGACCAGGCGAGAGGATTCACCGCTAGACTTATTTTGTATATAGGTACTTTGAGGACGTGAACAACTACTTATTTCGTGTTATAATAGCATATGTTTTACAATGATCAGGCCAGGAGAGAAGACTCACTCCGAGACTTTGACCGTCTGATGCACACGCTCTCTACTGACGGAGGCGGCAGAGCAAACCCCAGTGAACGACTAAAAACTGAAGAGGAAGTAGCCAAGGAGAAGAGGGAGCAACTCGAACAACTCGAAGCTGATCGACTCAGAAGAATGAAGGGGGACTATGAAGACGAAGATAAACCTAAGGTGCTCACTAGGAGTGCTGACAGTTTGGATAAAGGGTGAGGCGTATTTTATTAGCATTTTATGTGATGCTGAGTGTTATGGCTAGCTACTATAATCTGCCGTATGAGAGCTACTGTATGTCATGCAAGCTATGATTTGCTGTAATGTGCACAGTGTTGAGGGTTTGTTTTAATCGTACCCCATCCAAGACCTCTAGATGGAGAACCAGTGTTCAAGTCCGCCGGCAGTGAGAGAAAACAAATTATTTTTGTCGACTTCTGGTACTATAAGGGCTACGTCATGCACCGAGTAGCTACACTTCACAGCGTTTGGACGAACAGGGGCTTTTATAATTTTAGCTATTTAATATTGTATGTGTATTTAAGTTTTGTAGTAAAGATGTAACTATATGCTTCACAGCCTGGTGAAGGAGTTCGACAGCCGGCCCATGGTTGCCTACAAGAACGGAGAACTGCTGGTGCTGGACGCAGAGGGTAAAACCGTCACCGTTGATGGCGAGAAGCCCGCTAAAAAACTGACCAAGTGAGTAAATTTACCGTTACTCTGTTTCCTTGACAAACGGACGATGTCCATTGCTATTTGCTATCAGTGTGTAAAGGCTGATTTTGTGCTATACATTTCCTGCAGAAATGGACAAAATTAGTTGAAACTTGCAGATCGACTGCTTGACGTACAATCAGTCAGAAATATATTGCTGTTTAACTTCTATAAAGAGACAAAAAAATGCTGAAGCTTTTAGCTCGACTCGTTGAGATTCCACCAGAGGCTAAATTTATTGCCATGCAGGGAGGCTTCAACTAGGACTATTATAATAATAATTTATTGCTGTCATTGTTTTTTTCCTTACTGTTAAAGAGAGGAGCGAAGGAGGAGAAGAAAGCTACAAAGACAGGAAAAGAAGATGCGTCAAGAGGAGAAGAAGCTGCTCGATGATTATCTCCCATCTGATCACGAAGATAGTGAAGATTCTGGAGATGAAAGTGAGGAGGAGGAGATTGATGATGGTGACCGTCACAGTGGTAAGTAAAATCATCATTGACCATAGGTTAGTTAGATTAGTTCACGCAACCAGGATTCCCAAACCTATTATAATAGCGCTTGCCTCGGCTCCCCTCAGGAGGAATTGGATAGGCTATGGGGTTAGGTTAGTTCAGGATTGCCCATTCTCTGATATGGAGAGTAGCGCCCCTAGGAGGACCCTGTAAGTTACTTTAACTGTTAGCTAGGCATTCGGGACGTCTGTCTTTCGTGCCCACTTTGCTTCCGTCCAATTTCATATTCCTTCTTGTATTACTTTCGTCTGTTCTTCCTCTTCTTTCCCGACTTACTGTTCCCATGCCCGTCGATCCTGTGTGGGAACACATGGATTTCACGTGTCTATCGACATTCTCTAGGTCCCTTCTTTTTTCTTTTTTAGAAGAGCGTAGTAACTACTTATTTAGGGAGGTTGAATCTTTCTAATACTACTACCTTAGTGCTTCGCATTGAGCTTATAAAATCATCGTTCCTATCTTAACTTCATACTGCGTGTCATACCTACTCAAAAAATGCAATCACGTTGCAAATTACATTTTATATCACAGATGGTGGTGAAGAAAAAGTAGATGCTGATGATGATGGTGATGATGACGATGGAGGAGAAGAAGAAGAATCGGCAGCAGAAGAGGAGGATAGTGATGACAGTGCAGACCGGTATTCTGATATCCTTGAAGATGATGAAGAAGCCGATAGTGAAGAAGAAAACGAGGTGAATGATTGTGATAATGAAATCGAAGAAAAAGTTTCACCCAAGTCTGAGAAAAACAAACGCTCCAAAAAACTTTCATCTCTCGAGGAAGCCCATTCCAAACAGACCGTCAAAAATTCCAAAAAGAAACGTGTTTCTTTTTCTCTGGACACTGAAGAAGAACAACGTGTGCGTGCGCAACAAATGCAAGAAGAAGCCAGCAAAGAACTACCATACACTTTAGAAGGTATGTCTCATGATACTTACTGCTAGTTTACAATTTCGTAGTTTTCAGATTGGGTAGTGACCTTCCAACTTTAATTTATATATGTTTTTGAAATCGCTGTCGACCGTTGTAGTTTAGCTATACTGTGTCCTACCTTGAAACCTTCCGGCAGTACAGTGCCGAGATAAATGTTTAAAAATACTGAAGCGCGAATAATTCCTTTGTTGTACGATAGGAGTTCCCAATCATGGGTGCTTGCACCCACTCGACTTTTAGGGGATGTGAAATCTCGTTTATTTTTATACAATTCAAAAATTAGCACAAATTCGTGTTGAGACAAGTTGTTTGCCGTCATTTTTGACAAGCAGGTACGCTGGTAGTGACAATAACCTACAACATTAGGCAATTTCCCGCCAGTATAACACGCACTGAGAGTCTGAGCCCTGATACCCGGACAGACTTGGCAGCCATACAATTTACCGTTGTCGGTGCTGCACCGCTTTTGGCTTGCTACAACACGCTGCAACAATTATGGTACAATTATTAGATATGGCAATGTTTTGCTTTTCTCATGATTCCCGGAACTTTGCTTCAGCGGACTGCCACAATTATGACACAACTAAAAGATGTGGCTACCTATGTCTTGCTGTACACAGTACCCGAAGACTACGGCCAGTTCTGGGAGCTAGTCCAAGGCCGCACACCCGAGGAGCTGGCAACACTCGTGGATTGGATGGTGGCCACGAATCACCCGCAACTACAGCATATAAATGTTATTAAATGTTCCCAGATATTCTCTTATCTTTTGCAGGTAAGTTATTGTTGTAGGGTCCCAAGTATTCTACTGTACAGTATATTGTGATTGGTTATACCGGAAAATTCTTTCGTCATTTACACTTACGCTATCGTGGTAAATTCACAGGCATTCTGTTTTACACTCAATTATCGTTGCTAAGAATAAATGATAGAACCAAAAGTAGGTAGTAGCGTCATTTTCTGTCACGCATACTTTTCGGTATTGATGTAAAAAATTGCATAGTCTGCACTGAAACACAAAGAAGTCTGTTTGAAAAATACATATGCTAATAGAAAAATTTATAATTTTCTAGATAAAGCAATACATGAATGAGAACAAAGAGAGCAGGAAGGGGAAGGCATTTTAATCATAAATCGCAAAAATTGGATATTTTATGACGGTGTTGTTGCAATGACTGCTGATGTGAGAATGTAGCACTCGGCCTAACTGTTTGGCGAGATACTCGTATGCCTGCGTGATGCTGCGCCTTACAGACTTATAGAAGTAGCTCTCTCTCTATAGTCAATAGGGATTTGTTTCGTGTAAGGGTGATGACTTTCATCGGTGAATAGTTGAATAGCTGATTTTTATTTTTTTCCATGTGTTGAGAGAATGCTATGTGGTGCTAAATTTTCAAAATTTTGTGTATTTTTGACCTAGATGAATACCTTAGCATAATAAACCGCCCACTGATGCTAAGAACTATAGGCCTATAGCACTGACGAGCTGCGGGGGCAAGACGTTGGAGAAGGTTGTTGGAACAAGACTCACACGGTATATGGAGGCACAAAATATATTAAATCCAGCACAGTATGGATTTCGCATACAGCGAAGTACTAATGATGCCCTCATACGTTCCCGCAATTACCTAGTAAGACAAAAGTTAGACCGACGACACACAATAGCTGTCTTCTTTGATATGCAAAAGTTGTACGACACTGCATGGCGGTATGGGTTATTGCGGTAAAAAATTGTATGTATACGCGATGTACGCGATCGGAATCCACGGTAACCTGGCACTATTTGTGAGGAATTCTTCAAGGAGAGGACCTTCCGTGTGAAAGTCGGAAATACTCTGTCACCAGTGCTAACCCAAGAAGAAGTGCCACAAGGCAGTGTCCTCAGCTGCACTCTCTTTTTGATGACCCTAAATGATCTTCCAACCGTTCTGCCCTCGCGCGTGCATTGCTCGATGTATGTGGACGATATTATGCTATATGCTTCCTCGGGATACTTGCCTGCACTCGAGCGCCGTATCAAGCGCTCCATTAATAGCGTCAATGATTAGGTGAAGGAACACGGATTTGCCTTCTCCCCGGAGAAGACCGAAGCCCTCCACTTTCAGTGGAGACGCCCCCACAGGGCTCCTCCCAATTTAATGCTTTAAGGAAGACAAATTTACTTCACCCGGACTGCAAAGTTGCTTGGAATGACCTTTGATCGCCGTCTGACATGGAAGCCACATCTGACAGCTCTGAAGGTTGATTGCACTCGGAGGCTCAACCTACTGAATTGCCTCTCCCATCTTTCGTGGGGAGCAGATAGAACTGTTTTATTGAGACTATATAGATCTCAAATTAAAAGTAAATTGGATTATGGTGCCATAGTGTACCAGAACGCATCTAAAACTGCATTGAAAATTATAGACCCCATCCATCATGGAGCATTGAGGCTCTGCACTGGGACATTCCGTAGCTCGTCTTCAGATCCGGAGAGTTCAGCTGAGCCTACAATACCTTGCACGCTTGGAGCAAACGCCGCGCTACCCAACTCACGGGGTCGTTTTTTACCTACCCGACCTGCACGGGGATTTCCCATACTATCTGCCTTCATCCACTAATTATGCAGAACTCCTGCAACATATGGACTTCATTTCAATGACTCTGCTGTCTGCTGCAGTAAAGAACACCCCATTGTGGCGTGTTCTCATAGAGACCTTTTACCGCGGATGCCAGTTACCCAATAAATCATTGGTGACAGAAACTCATGCAAAGCGAGTGCTACTGAATCATGTTCTAGAAAATCACGCGGACGGCAGGAAGATTTACATAGACGGCTCTAGGATGGGCGAATCAGTGGGCTGTGCTGCGGTGTCTGGTGATGTGGTGCTTCACAGGAAGCTGCTGCCTGGAACATCGGCTTACTCGGCGGAGCTCTACGGTTTTCTCGAAGCATTGGACATTGTCGGGATGATTGACCATAACAATTTTGTTATATTTACTGACTCCCCGAGCACATAGCAGGTGCTGCAGAACTATAACAGCAATCACCCTGTGGTGCGCAATATCCTCGGAAGGCTGACGACCCTAACAGCAGGGGCGAAGCAGCTACAGATCTGCTGGGTTCCCGGTCACGTGGGAGTTGCCGGAAACGAGAGGGCTGACAGCTAAGCTAGGGAGGTGGCAGTAGCCCCGGGAGAGGGGGTAAACCCAACTATACCAAGTCAATATTATTACTACTACATACGGAGATCTATGTGAGCGGTGTGACAGCAACGGTGGAGTGACGCAAATAATAACAAGTCCAGAGTGATAAAACCGGGAGTACAAGAGTGGGCAACGTCCAGGTGCGGCGACCGCCGCTTGGAGGTGGTACTATGCCGCCTGCGCATTGGTCACACCAGGCTGACCCATCAATACTTGATGGAGCGCCGCCCTCAACCCTATNCGTAGTATGGATACGTGTTTTTGTATATAGCTCCAGGACATATATGCATCTTTCCCCTGACGACGGCTGAAGCAAATTCACGCCGAAAGCTTGGGCTAATAAAATTCTTGTCTTGAAGACATCATATATCTGTTAACAATTTTGTTATATTTAGGTACTAACTCCCAGAGCACATTGGAGGTGCTGCAGAACTATAACAGCAACCACCCTGTGGTGTGCGATATCCTCGGGAGGCTGACGACCCTAACTGAAGGGGCGAAGCAGCTACAGATCTGCTGGGTTCCCGGTCATGTGGGAGTTGCCGGAAACGAGAGGGCTGACAGCGAAGCTAGGGAGGTGGCAGGAGCCCCGGGAGAGGGGGTAAACCCAGCTATACCAAGGCAATATTATTACTACTACATACGGAGATCTATGTGAGCGGTGTGACAGCAACTGTGGAGTGACGCAAATAATAACAAGTCCAGAGTGATAAAACCGGGAGTACAAGAGTGGGCAACATCCAGGTGCGGCGACCGCCGCTTGGAGGTGGTACTAAGCCGCCTGCGTATTGGTCACACCAGGCTGACCCACCAATACTTGGTGGAGTGCCGCCCTCAACCCTATTGTGATGACTGTCTGGTGCCGCTGACAGTACACCATCTCCTTGCAGAATGCCCCAGCTACTCGGAAATCCGAAGGAGATATTCCCCACACCCCCGGGGAGGGGACATAGATGCGATGATGGTAGAAATACTTTCCGAACCCCCTCATGGGAATTTTGATGTGGGAAGGATAAAGAGATACTTAGAGCGATGTGAAATCTACGAAAAACTCTAAATTAGGAAGTTTATTGAGATGGATGGGAGAGTAACGCGGTTGCTACGCGACCATTTATTAGTAGCAGAGATGTAAAATTGACGAGGAATGACCCCAGATAGATATCACATTTATGAATGCTGAGGCAGTATATGTTCTTAGCACTATGCTGGGCCAGTGACAGAGTGTAAAAACTGAGAATATCTCGATCTTGTGCTTTCGGCGCGAGGCGGGCGTGATGCCTGCGGCGCTAGTAACCCAACCCATTATAATAATAATGAATACCTTAGCATCAACTGAGAAATGAATATTCCTGCTTTTTTTGTCTAATATGTGGATGTGCAACGCAAGTTGTGCGCCTTCCCTCTGGCTCTATATAATCCACCGTGTAACATGAGTCCGTGTCATAGTCTACAGCGCACACCCGAAGGATAGACATTTCTAGGTCTCTCCCACAATAGACATAGCCTGAGGTAGGTGTGTCATCGAGTATGTACCACCGCTAAAGAACTGAGTCCTGCTCATAAACTGAATATACAGTATACTGCTAGGAGTGGACTCGTGTACTGAATATCCTAGTGAGTTAACTAATAAGTACAATTGCACGTAAGAGCTCAAGGTGAGCTGAGAACCCATCCTCGTATCAGAATAGATGATCCTGAAGAGATTATGCCGTTATACATCTACAGGTGCCGTCATAGAGGCGGTGGCACCGCGAACTAATTAATAATCGTACGCTAGATACACGCGTAGCACCTACCGCTGAGCGAGCTGAAAAATATTAGCTCTTCAGAGATATACCGATTGTACATCTTATTGCTTCGGAACGTACATTATATTGCACCGAAGCGTACATGGGCTTGATGGAAGATACCTATCTATACTTCCAAGCTATGACAATGTGTACAGAAGGTTGTTCACACCGTGACCACAGTCATGAGCGTTTGACGTTCTCGTGGAAATTCACAGTCCACAGCCTCCGCGACAAGAGTCTGTATAGGTATCCCTCGAGGTTACCCCATTCTAGTTCGCCCTGATACCTGCGCAGCACTGCTTTCATTGCGCTCTAGCACTCAAAATTTTTCGTTCTTCGTTACAGTGCATACACGGCCTGTGCAGCACAGAGGGGGTCAGCCCTCACCCGCAGCACCCTCCCCTATCCTATGTAGACCACCTCGTCCCCCATCTCTTCAATATTGCTCGCCTCAGCCCAGAAGGGTCAGCTAAGGCCTTCCTAACAGTAAGAACAGCAGGCGCTTATGTGCAATTTCTCAGATTTACATGACCTATTATGTATGTGTTCTTTACTCCACGATTGCCGTGGATTGGAAAGAAGCCTTGAACTTTGTAGATATGTTAATAGCTGGCTTAATTATTATTCCTACGGGCATGACAATGCTTAGCCCATAGCAGGAAGATGTTTTATGCATACGTATACATACATTGTAAATCAAACGGATCAGTTTTGATTTAGTTTGAAAATACATTTATGGACACTGTAGCATTAAAAAATGAGAATCACAAAATAATGAAAAAGTACTGTTTATTGGATTGTTTACATCTTCATTCAACGGTGCCATGTACGTTGTTATACAGTAGCTATGTTACCTTTGATTATGCAATTACAATTTTTTTCATTTATTTTTCAAGATAAGTGTCAAACATTTGAAATGTTAATAGTAAGTTATTGCACAGGTATGTTGTAGCTATAAAAACAATTAGAGAAAAATAAAACGGAACCATTTCCCACTTTTAGGCAACATTTGCTTATCGCACGGGGTTCTGCTGTTATGCCAGATTATGCAACATCACTCTCTAGTCAACATGGGCAACAAAAGTGGTCTAACCAGTGAAGAAAAGATCAAAGTGACCTCGTTATTGGCTTCAGGTAAGACAACACTCGAAGTTTCCAAGGAATTGCTGCGTGATCACCGAACAATTAAGGCTGATGCAATTGAAGGTCACCCGGAAAACTCCGGATAGAGCTTCTATGAGGAAATTGACTGCTCGGGATATGCGACATTTGAAGTTTTCTATGGCTAAAAACAACTTTCTACAAGTTAAGGCGATATTTGAAGACGCTGGAGCCCCATTACTACACCAAATATGTCTGCTGCACTACTTAACGGCATCGCTGACCTCCCAGAAAGACAAGATGTGAGGTTCTGCAGAAGCTAGGGACAGTGAAAAAGGCAATTAAACGACCACTTCTAACAAAAACTCATAAAGAAAATGGGGTCAAATGGGCTGAAGAGAACATGCAAACTGATTTCTCCAATGTCATATTTACTGACGAATGTAGAGCCAACTCTTGATGGTCCCGATGGATGGGCGTCTGGATGGGTTCTCCATGACCGACCTCAACAGACACGGCTTAAGCGTCAACAAGGTGGTGGAGCTGTAATATTTTGGGCCGGGATAGTAGGTAACTCCCTTATCGGTCCATTTGAAGTGGCAGAAGGAGTTATACTGAATGCAGAAAGGTACTGCCAGTTTTTTGAAGCCAACTTGATTCCATGGCTTGATGAGCAGACTATCGCACGTAGATCCAAATTGGTATTTCAGCACGATAACGCTTCCTCACACCGAGCACGTTACACAGCTAACTGGCTTGCGGATGGAGAATTTAAATCAGAAAGGATTATGAACTGGCCAGCGAATAGCCCCGATTTAAATCCCATGGAGAACCTCTGGGCAATGATCAAAGGGAAGGTCTATTAAGGTGGTCGGCAGTTTTCGAGCAAAATGAGCCTGTGGAATGCAGTAAAAACAGCTGCAGATTCTATTCCACCATCTGAAATATCAAGCCTGACAAAGTCTGTTGATAATCGCCTTATGAAAATCATAAAGAATGGAGGTTGCCATGTTCAAAATTAACTTATTATGTTTACTACTACTGAACACTTATTTCAATGTTTATTGAATTGTTTTGGTTATAATTTCTTGGTTTTGGACGTTTCATAAAATATTCCTGTTCACTTGTATTTATTTCCTCTTTATGACATTTTTATTAACGTGTTGCATAATCTGAGGTAACAGTAACAAACTCGTAAATAAGCAAATTGTATGATAAACTTAGCAAAGGGCTAAATATTTATTTTACAAGTACTGTTTATATTTGCAACGTAGCCACACATTTAGTTAATGTTAATATTTCAAACTTAGACACTTATCTTGAAAAATAAAGTAAAAAAATTGTATTTGCATAATCAAAGGTAATATTCTGTACTTACCCTGCAGCTGGCAGCTTCAGACATTCAACTGCTGTTTAAACCGTTCATACCAATAGAGTAATTTCCGGCATAAAGAGTCATAATAACTATTAATTTCTTGCGAAGAAATACTATACATTATTTGATATTGATGGAACCAAAGCTAATCGTTACTTTTTCAGAGCTACTTTATTATTATTATTTATTTATTAACAGAGCTGCCCATTTAGAGAGAGATGTTTCTTAGAATAGCCGCCGTTTCTGTAACTTTCAGATTTGCTGGCCCAAATACCGCTCTGGCTTCACAATTTACGCCTCAATCCATATTTTAAGCGAAAGGTGAACGTATCCAGCCACACTTGGCAAATGTTCCTTGTTGCACTGTTCTATCATTAATAAGGTCTCTTATTTCTTCTCTGTTACAGGTTTTTATCGAAAAGCGCGATGAGTACAGAGACAGAGTTAAGAAGAGGTATCCTCTGCTAGATACGGTAAGATGTAATCTTTACTATTGCATCCTCCACTGGGGTATCTTCTGTCGAAATATCTATTTTGCCTTACGCCACCCACGGTCAACCTGAGCTCTTTTCCACAGTAAACGTTGCATCTGGCCGCATTTCCTGCTAAAAGATTAGCTTGTCAAGTTAGGTTCTCTATGCTCCATATGGTCGGCCGCCTAGCCACGGGCATCTCATACCTGCTCCCATGCGATAGCAATTGACAGGGATCTCCGCCCGAGTGTCTCGCTTCTGTTGTCTTCTTTTCTCCTTTTTCGACCCTCCTTGATGATGCTTGACCCCTTGTTTTTCTACTGGCAGTAGTGCACTTAACACTTTGAGATGAAATAGAACTCACTTGAGTTAACACAGGACGTGCGACAGTCTAGCACAAAAACCGATGATAGAAATCACTGAGACTTGCGTCGTAAAGGTGTAGATTAGCTCTAACGCGCTGCTAACCTTTCTACTATTTGTTATTGTCATATCGTGTAGATTTTTTTCGTCCCGTAGTCTTGAATTATTTTCATCAATAGTGGACCCGTGCGTGAAAAAATTCACGCAGTAATCGATATGTTTGCTCTCTTCTTTGACTTGCCGTTTCCACATTTTCCCCCTCACGCTTATTAGCAACGCTTATTTTTTTTTCTTTAACCCTTCTGCTTCAAGTCTTTTTGTCACTGTGCCCCATAGGCGCGTCATCTCCCCATTGATAGCACGTCTTCGTTCAATCCATTGCAATACACTTCAATGCCCCTCCAGTCAGCTTATATGCAATGTTAGTGCTCCGTATCCATAATACCGTCGTCCATACTTAACTCTCTGCTTCACTGAAGTGCTAAAATTTCGGCCTCTGAAGTGAAATATGCACTCTCAGAGAAAGACAGTGAGCTAGATGAAATAGGTGTCTACTGCCCAGTGCCCGTGAAATACTTGAGAAAACTGCATCATCAAATCAGTACTATATAATAATTCACGTCGCGTTTTTATTTATATACAATCAGGGTGTCTACTAGGTCATAAAAGTCATAAAAAGTCATAAAAAGTAATAAAAACTGGTTGGTCATAAAAAAAGTCATAAAAAGTAATAAAATTCACTCACAGGTCATAATT
>LQNS02278156.1:10868083-10878955 GCA_001587735.2 Parhyale hawaiensis
TAATTTGCAATTCTATATTGCGATGTATTGATAAATGTAATTTTTCTTTCTTCGAACAGCGATGCAGAGCGGAAGAGGAAGGTGAACATAATTATGAACGACTTGCGGCATCAAGAAGGAGAGCATAAGAAATATCAGAAAATGAAACCTGGCAAGAGAATCTGAGGAAGAAATAAAATTACTCCATTAAATATCTCTTTTATTATAAATGTACACTTCACCGGTGTCTGTACAAGGATGAAATAACAGGAAGTTGACCGCGGCGATCAGTTTTGCCATGAGTGTCGCATATTCAGTCCTATCAAAAATTTGAATGACCAGAAAAGCACGTTCTTTGTAAATCGGGCCCTTCGACAGTTCAATTAACAAACTAATATAAACACAAAATATATGGTTCCCATAAATAACTACGGATAAAAGTGAAGTGTTAGAGGAGATGAATGAAGAAGTATGGGGCAGCGGTGTTTAGCTGGCTTGGGTGGCGAGCTGTTCAGCCTTGTTAACTACGTCTTCAATAGCACCGACCATGTAGAAGGCCGCCTCGGGGTACTGATCGTATTCGCCACCGAGGATCGACTTGAATCCCTGCCAAAGTTGACAATAATTAGCACAGTAATTTCACGTTGTCAATAATTACCGTAGAATAGTTTCAAGTACCTGCACTGCAAAGGATGAAAATTTTTACTTCACTCATCCTAAACACATCTTAAGAGCCAGTGTTTTCAACAGGTTCTCAAACTCTAGGAGTCAATCATTTAACTAAATCCTAAACCTCACAAGACCACAATTTACAGAGCTATTAAAAGGAACAATCTAAGCTAAACGTACCTTAATAGTTTCGGGCAAAGAGACGAATTTGCCAGGGTGACCGGTGAAGACCTCAGCGACTTGGAAAGGTTGTGAAAGGAAACGCTGGATCTTACGGGCACGGGCCACGGTGAGCTTGTCCTCCTCAGACAACTCATCCATACCCAAGATGGCAATGATATCCTGAAGTGACTTGTAATCCTGGAACGACACAAAATACAAATAGTAACATTCATATTTGAAGGATTAAACCTGATACACGATGGTTAGGTACCCATTGACTGAGTAATCCCGCACTGATAAGACCCGTAACGTTAATATTCAAAGTTTACACCACTTGATGCACAACGATGGTGTTCCATGTCATGAAGTGAATCACGTAGTGATGACCGTAATTTGAACAAAGAAGCCTCGCTAAACTGAATAATATTCATTCAAGAAAGGATATGTTACATCCAACTTCGTGAAGCAAAATCAGCAACTACACATAGTAGCAGGAGCATAGCAGAACGACTGGTAGTTTGCGAAAAAAAACAACAACGGTAGCAAAATAGGTCCAGGGAAACTAATGATGCCGGACAGGAAAGAACAGTGGGAGGCAATACTATTTTTTAAAGCTTTGACTGATGATAGTTTTCTTTACAAATTAAGCTTCAGTACCAGAAGTTACAATAGTATCTTTTGGGTTTTCCCGCTACCATTATCAAAAGTAGTACGGTACATTTTTCTGCTAACTCTCTACTGAGTCGTCTCAAAAAAATCTAAACAAATTTTTCTTGCCGCTTTTGCAGTTTATAGTAAATAACTTATCAGGAAAGAATTATTTCAATCAAGATCCAAAGCTTTTACGCACACTAGCCGAATTTTCGAAAAGGTGCCAACTACACAACACTTTCAATATACAGTAGATGGCTCCTAAAATGCCGAAGTATCCAAAACGCAAGATTAGCATACACTGATGCACTGTACTCTGGTATAGCAATGGGTGCGGCTTGTTGAGAACCTCGACAGCACTGACCTGCAGAATCTTCTGGACGCCACGAGCAACCTCGTAGTGCTCGCCACCGATGATGTTGGGGTCCATAATACGGGAGGTACTATCGAGAGGATCGACAGCGGGGTAGATACCCAGCTCAGCAATACCACGGGACAACACAGTGGTGGCGTCCAAGTGAGCGAAGGTGGTGGCAGGGGCAGGATCAGTCAAGTCATCAGCAGGCACGTAGATGGCCTGGAGGACAATGAACATTTTTAGTTTTCCAACAAGGATCGGTATTATGGGCACTTCTTTTGACAAACGCTGGTTACGCCTAAATCATCTACCGCCGGCATTAAAAATTCCTTTTCGTAGGAACAGTCCACACGAGATAAGCCGGACGGTAGCGAGTTAACGGAATTCTTTCTTAGAATAAGATCCACATTTGCACGAATAATCTACAAACCCTGGACAACTGATAAGACAGATTCAGATTAACCTTAGTGGCGTACCCATGAGACGATCCCAAACTGTTCTTAAACGGCACTGGTTGAGAAAGGCTTTCTGTAGCCAAGCCATGTTGTACCACGCACTGGAAAACTTTAGTAACTTACGGCCTTCAATGTTACTTCATTTTGATGCCCCATATTTTGGACACATGATGAAAGGGAGTTCATAAATAACTATCAGCATCATGATTCGATCTCAGTATATCAAGTATATCATGAGTATAAAAGCTTGGCTTATAGGCAGTTAGCGACACAATTTCTTAGCCCTAGCAGCTATAAGAAACCTTTAGTTTAGTGGGCGAGGTTCTAAATAGGTACAGCAAAGCATTAATATTTTACGAAAGGAAATTGAACAGACCTTACTGCCAAAACTCTTTTATCATCACGTTGTTCGCTGCATGAAAATGCACGTATCTCCAAGGAGAAATGAAAATATCTAAAAGACTTGCCTGCACAGAAGTGATGGATCCCTTCTTGGTGGTGGTAATACGCTCCTGCATGCTACCCATGTCAGTGGCCAAGGTGGGTTGGTAACCGACAGCGGAGGGGATACGACCCAGCAGGGCAGACACCTCCGAACCAGCCTGGGGGTGCAGGATACAACGTTAACACACGTGAACTGTTCCAGAAGTAATTTCAGTATTTTTTTTTCACACGGGTTTGAAACTAATAGTTCCCAGCGTACGATACATGTACCTGTGAATCAAGAGTGCCTAGGTGCTTGTATGGGAAGCCAGTAAATAAAAATTTTCAACACAAAGAAGGGAAAAAACGAGACGACACTTGACTAGGACTCTAGCGTACTAGTTGAGACGAATAACAATACACTGTAAACGACGGTATATCTATATTAGTTACCGCTGTGCTGAGCATACAGTTTGTTATAAACTTGGAAGCGGTACATATATGTCTTGTTAGTAACGAAAGAGTCAAGACTCCACGTTCAACCCACCGCAGACATTTCAGTGTGATCAAAGCAGTGATATACAGTAGGTATTCAAGCATCATCGTCATGAATTAAGATAGCTATACTAAGGTAAAGTCAAATTAAACTGCACATCCCACACAAGAAGTCCACATGCACTTCTTCGTGTTGCAGATAAATGCCTGCTTGGCCCTAGAGAGGAGCACGGCAAGAATCGATCAGTCAAAGCCATGGCCTAATAACATATGAACAAATTGTCCCCAGAGAGGAGCCAAAGACCAGGCTTCAGTCTCCTCTGCGCTACTAGGAATGAAACTGGAATGAAGAAACTGAACACACAAAAATTTTTCATTCCTTCTCAAAACTCGAGAATTGTGGATGAATGTTCCCACTCTGTTATAAATGACATCCTCCGCTATCACTGTACTCATCATCAACTGTAGCGCCTTCTGTATTTCTTAGAAAATTAAAAGTGCTCATTCCATCCCGAGTCCAGAAGGTTTTTCGAGTTTTCTCCAAGTTAAAACGAGTTACGATTGATAAGTAATATTTTCTGCACAGGCAAAATGAGCTTTTTCAAGTAACTTACTTCATACCAGTTTTGTTTACAAGCGCAACCAGACATTTGTACACAGTCACTCAATACGTGGGGCACTAGACAATAAACATTTCCATTACCTGAGTGAATCTGAAAATGTTGTCAATGAAGAGCAGCACATCCTGACCCTCCTGATCACGGAAGTACTCAGCCACGGTCAGACCTGTGAGGGCGACACGGGCACGAGCGCCGGGGGGCTCGTTCATCTGGCCGTACACCAGAGATACCTGCACACGGGGGGGTCCATGCGTCAGTATGGTTTCCTTATACAGGCAGGCGGGAACAACGAGGCGGCTGCTCCTACAATAGCACCATAAGGCTAAACTGCTAAGCTGACTCAAGATCATGCTGATGCAGATTCAGCCCAGCAATGAAGGAAACTAAAGATGACAACAGGTAATTGAATGAGAACAGTATTGTAATCCGAAATATCATGGGTCAGTCAATGCCAACAGCATTGTAATCAGGAATAACCTGGATCAGCAAAGGTAGGCCTATTAATGAACTAGCTCTGTAATTTGAACCCAAACACTAACTAAAGTAAATGAAAGTTGGCAAAACAAAAAAGGCTAAGAAAAAATTGTAAGTCGGCACAAAAGCCCGAAGGCATGATTAAGGTCATGTAACGCAACTCGAAATAAATTTGGTAAATCGACATGACGTACGGTAACTCCATGGTTAGCTATAGTAAGATCTCATCTCCACAATGCAAAAAGAGCAAGATAAGATTCACCTTGGAGGTGTCGTCCTTTAGGGAAATGACACCACCCTCAATCATCTCGTGGTACAGATCGTTGCCCTCGCGGGTTCTCTCACCCACACCAGCGAACACAGAGTAACCACCATGAGCCTTGGCAACGTTGTTGATCAGCTCCATAATCAGTACAGTCTTGCCGACACCGGCACCGCCGAACAGACCTGGCGGTGAGAAAGTTGCGTCAAGATAGAAGAGACAACAAGAGGTGGAGGTTGAGGTGGGGGTGTGGTCCGCGGGGGCTGAGAGGATTACACTTACACAGCACATGTCACACATCATCAAGCAATGGTGCAGTGTGGACAGTCACTGGCTATGACGTCGACAAAATTGAAATCGTAAAATGAAGCAAGAATAAATCTATCATCCATGGCATATAAAGAAAATAATTGGAATTTTATACCTAAAACGGGTAGGTATCTGTCCCTATGAAGTAAACTGTGTTAGCAATAAGCAGCACATATCTGTATGCATTGCTAACAAAACGATTTACAGAAAATCTTTGGTATAGCACAAATTAAATTTGAAGTAGCTATGGTGAACTTTTAATCGCAATCTCCAATTTTTCAATACTTAATTTCATTGCATTTTTTAGAATGATGGATTCTGGAATGCCGAAATGCTTGGGTTACAGAAAACTAAAGTCTACCTGAGTTCATTTATATTTTGAAAGGTACGTTGATTGTAGACTAGGTTCCTACATCAGATCCAAACAAATTCAAGAAATCTAAAGCCTTATAGAAACATAGTGGTGGGCACTAACCCATCTTTCCACTCTGAAAGTAGGAGACAAGAGCTTATATCAATGACCACAGCACTTTACTTCTGAAGAACACATTCGTTTGTTTCACGTGGTGATATTCCTCCCAAGAAAGGCATTCAGTGTGAACTGTAGTAATGGTTCGCGACATTGACCAGCTGCTGCTCGTATCACTACCGACACTCAACAAATCAGAAGAAATAATTAGAACTAACCGATCTTTCCACCCTTGGAGTAGGGGGCCAGCAGATCGACGACCTTAATGCCAGTCACCAAAATCTCCTGCTCGACACTCATGTCAACGAAGTCGGGGGCCTCGGCGTGGATGGCAGCGAAGTGATCAGTCTTTACAGGGCCACGCTCGTCGATGGGTTCACCTGAGCAAAAGCACAACAGCTCATTGAAATAAATATTACATTTGTAACCACTCAAGCCTGGCATTACAGCCTTTCTAACTCAATTTATTGCTATTCTCAATAGCCTATAAGGGGATTCCACAGTTTTGGTCGTACGGGGAGTTTATTACAGAACAGGGAGCAATTGTGCATGTGGGCCACATACATATATACATCCTACATACCTATAACCTATGAGTGTTTTCTTCGGTATATAGGTATGCATCTGACGTGTTTAGGCAGCTAACATGCATTCCATAACAGTAATTTTTAATATATAATAGGGTGCATGAAATTTTTCAATCTAGTTTCAATTGAATGGAAAGTCTAGTAGGTACCTAATAAAAATTTGCATCTAGCTAATCAAAAACGATCAAAAGTTAAATGGAACTAAGTAGCTATATTGCCTATACCTATATCCATTAAAATTACACAACAAAAATCAGATACACTGCTATCGTACACAAAATGGCCACCTAGGCTACTAGCACATGGTCAAGGTGTCCTCTTACAGAGTATCTTAAGACTTCATCTCGACACCAAATTTAAAAATTAGGTAGGTACTGAGTTGCATGAAAGTTCCAGCAGGTAAATGTAATTACGTAAGTGAACTTTTCACTTGGCAAGAACAGCTAGCATGCAATTTTGTCTCCAAAACAAATCTTACAAAGCTATACTATGAATGTGCAACTTGCATATTTTCTATAGCTATATAAAAAAATTCTTCACCACTCCTTTCACAGAAGCATGCACAATACATGACGCTGAGGCAGCTAAATTACACAACTCGTGATGGTATGTCCCATGTAGTGACCCTAAACCACCAAATCAAAATCTGCTTTTCAAAGAGAAAGAGCTTTGCATAGACGAGCAAAAAAAAAACTGACACCCTTCAATACCCAAAATGAACATTGAACTAGATAGATACTAATTAGGTAGTGCTATTCCTGTGAAAATTTATAATAACCCTTTATGAAAGGACAGAAAAATGAATTTGTTGAAAAAGCATTAGAGACAAAGCTACATATGGTCACTAGCCTAGCAAAGGGTTAATTGGGAAAGTAAACGAGCAAGAGAAGAGACTGTCACTCACCAATGACATTGATAATTCTACCAAGGGTAGCAGGTCCAACAGGGATGCTAATGGGAGAGCCAACATCATGGACAGCCTGGCCTCGCACCAAACCCTCAGTACCATCCATGGCAATGGTGCGGACTGTGTTCTCTCCCAGATGCTGGGCAACCTCCAGGACCAGCCTGGGGCTGCGGTTCTGCACTTCCAGAGCATTGAGGATGGGAGGAAGGTTGGAATCAAACTGCACGTCTACAACGGCACCAATGACAGCAACGATGCGGCCATCCTTGGAGCCACCAGCAGCTTTGGCAGCATATTCTCTCTCTGAAAGACAACAAATATTTCATTATGAAAGTTTTCTTAATATGACCCATTATTTATGGCTACCACAACTGTAGAATATGAGAAAAGAGAAACACCTGATGATGCAATTGAAAGGTTATAGGGGCATTGGGAGATCCTTAACATTGTGGCTATGGTAGCTACTACATTTGCACTCATAGCTATCTTACTTGGAAATCCTAATAACCATCAGAAATAAATCCAGGAAGGCAGCATCATCTGGGGTGATTTGATATGGCATAAACACTATGCATCACAGAAACCTGCAGTTTTGAGGTTGATAGCACTTTTGAGAAAATTTTTCAGACTACATATTGGTTCACAGTTATGGTATCTTCCAGTGAATATTTGACCAAAGTTAGGTATATACAGTTACTTTTTGCCTGAAAAGTTATTTTTTTCTAATTGTCACTGTGAACAAATTATGAGCATGAAATTACACCATGTTACCATAGAAAAATTGTATGCAGCTTGGCAAAAAATTTTTCTTGCCTGTCTGGGTTGGTTATTTTCTCAAGAAGCAGCCTTCCAGAATTCAGAGGTCTCAGACAAGTTTTCTTACCAAGATAGGGCCTACAACATAGACCACCATGAAGTGCATCAAAATATTGGCAAGATCAATAGCAATTAGGCCATAGAGTAAAACCCCTCTAATCCGCAACTCAATAATCCAAACCCATCCCTAATCCAAACATCAGATTAAAGTTCAAAGTGCAGTCAAAACAAGCATTTGGTAGGGTAACATGTCTAGTACCTGTCCACCATGCTCGTAGCCATAAACTTGGCTATAAAAACTTCCCATTTGAAAACTAGCAGTACAAGAGAGCCATACATAGGCTTAAACTGTAGGGTACTACTTACTAGTACTTAGCTTATAGTTTCAGCCTATGTACAGCTTTCCAGCACTGCTGGTTTTCACACAGGAAGTTTTTAATGCCAAGTGGACGGCTACTAGCATGGTGGACAGGTACTAGACATGTTACCCTATCTATATATATATATATATGTTTTAAGCGCATCCCAAATTTTGAATTTCTTTTTTTAATCAATGTATTTCTTTGTGCTGATTCCAAATCTGCAATCTGTTTTTGGCGCTTGGCTCTAGTTTTTGAGATATTTGACTTTGAAGTTCCCATTGTTTTCCTATGGGAAAAATACCCGGCAATGGCAGAGTGTAATGGAATAGCTTTTGAATAGGTTTTTAACCTAACCTGTTCCATTACACTCTGGCATTGCCAGGTATTTTTACCCATAGGAAAACAACGGGGACTTCAAAGTCAAATATCTCAAAAACTAGAGCCAAGCGCCAAAAACAGATTGCAGATTTGGAATCAGCACAAAAAAATACATTGATTAAAAAAAGGGTCAAATTTGGGATGTGCATTAAGCATACCAATACTGTACCACCTATTTGGATTAATAGGGTAAAGTTCAGATGCTCATTTTTCGGATTAAGGGAGTGATGAGCAAAAAATCTGCGCAAGGTGCTGCGCCGAAGGTAGCGTCAACTGGGGCAAATTGTGCGCATTTTTTTTTTTTTTCAATTGGTTGCCACGTTCTTACTATCGATTTTTGAGAAATAGCTATTATACTGTAAGGCCAGTGTTACATGTAGTTACGATACATATCAAGTTGAAAACAATAAGTGTCAGTAAAAATTTGAAAAAATAAAAACCGACATTCTTCTGCAGCCCCGCAAATGGGGCAAATTGTGTGCGGTCCCGGGGCAAATCGCGCGCGGTCCCGGGGCAAATCGCGCGCGGTCCCGGGGCAAATCGCGCGCGGTCCCGGGGCAAATCGCGCGCGGTCCCGGGGCAAATCGCGCGCATGTTCATAACTAGCAAAATAATCATCGTAGATAAAAATTGATGTTACCATCGTAAAGAGCATCATTTTTTTACTCAAAAACGATACTAAACATTAGGCTAAGCATAAAACTTATTGTGTTTGCATCGAGCACGATGTGCATCGTGCATCACCTATAATTTTATGGTTAAATGGGAAAATGGAGAGTTTCTTGTGCTTCAATTCGTTGTCACACTGTTATTTTTGATCTTTGGGAAATTGCTTTTGCACTGTAAGAGCAGTGTTACTTGTAGTTGCGATACATATAACAGCCAACGCAGTATGTGGCAGTAAATACCTATTGGAAGAAATGAGAAACTTGCATTTTTCTGCCTATGGTGAAAACCGCGCATTGTACTTCAGTTCACTGTTGCATAGTTGCTATCAATCTTTGGGAAATGGCTATTTTATTGAAAGAGCGGTGTTACATGTAGTAACGGTACATATAACGGCCAATGCCGTATGTGGCAGTAAAAACTGGAGAAAAACAGCATTTTGTGCTAGTCTGCCAGTGAGCAAATCATATGCATTTTTATTGCAATTTTTTGTCATGCAGTCACTATTGATGTTTGGGGAAACAGCTATTTCATTGTAAAAGAGGTGTTACATGTTACTGTACATATAATAGCCAAACCAATAAATGGAAGTAAAAACAGGAAAAAAATAAAAACAGCATTTTGCTGCCGGTGTGCCAATGGGAAAATGTACCTATCAGTCTAGGGCAGATAAAGCTGTTGCTATATGAATACAGTAAAACCCCTCTAATCCGCACCTCAATAATCTGAACCCCTCCCTAATCCGTACATCTGATTATAGTTCGAAATGCAGTCTGAACAAATGAGCATTTTTTGGATTAATAGGGTAAAGTACGAAGCTCATACAAATACCTCTGTAATAAGTACAAGGCGCTCTCATTTTTTGGATTAAGGAGGTGCTGCGCAGAAAGTACGAATAATCGCTCTATAATCCATTTCAGTGCGGAATACAGAGTTTTTTCGGATTTGTAAGTACCCCGGTAATCAGAAATCCTCGGTAATCCAAAATCCTCGGTAATCCGTCACCCCTTTCCCCCGTGCTGTGCGAATTAGAGGGGTTTTACTGTATTAGCTGAACCAGTCCTTGCCTACATAACCTTATAGGTAACAGCCCCATTGTAGTTAGCCTAGCTCAAAATATGTTTCCCCTACCCAAAATGTTTATTATAGTATCCCTAAATACTAATCAAACTGCAAAATTTCTTGAAAATGTCAAAAATCCGAAAGTGCAGTTTTTGCAGTATGACCAAGTGGTTTTACTGTACAGTATAGGGTAGAAAGGGGCGATTTCGCCGCAAAAGCAGTTTTTTTTCATGTCACAGAAATACGGTGAGGATAATGGCAAATGTTAGTGCAGTTTATATACATTCAGGGTTTTGGCCGTAGGTGAGCAGTATTGATTTTTTTTCTAAAAAATTTCTTTTACCTGTAATAAGGACTTGAAAAAACGTGGTTCGCGCGGCGAAAACACCCTGCTATCGGGGTGATTTCGCCACCCCATTATTTGTTAGGTAAAACAGGGTGACTTTGTTGCGGGGTGAATTTGCCACAGGGTGAATTCGCCGCGGGCGTTGTTTTTTTCATTACTATTATTATTTGCTGCCCCTCCTCCTCTATAGCAATGAAATGCATCTTAAATAGCCTAATTTGATCCTTAGTAGGCCTAACTCCTCTATCACTGGACACTTCCAGATTTCCTGTCGGGTAATGTCTCAATTGCCGAATGAAAAAGTCGTCGCGCGGTTTCTCACAACTCTACCTCCAACACAATCGTGTTTACAACACGGTCTCTGATGTTGTTCTGTTGCCAAAATTCGTAGCTATAAAAAGAATGACTAGAAACTGTCGCAT
>LQNS02278156.1:10973390-10999222 GCA_001587735.2 Parhyale hawaiensis
GGGGGGGGGGGGGCAGCGAGACACAAAAGCTAGGCTCTAAGCAGTACATTTTTTTTTTTCAATGCCTCATTTCCAGTGAAGGGTGCGTGTAACTTTTTAGGGAGGGAGTATGTCCCCCACGATCCTCCCCTAGCTACTCCACTGCAGGGAATTATGGAATTACTATCAACCAATAGGATGGACATAATACATCACACATCAAGTCCCAGTGTTGGAGAACAAGTGTGGTGTTACCAAGCTAAAATATGAAAGTTTCACGGATCTGTCTGAAAGGCCTTGCAAAGCCGTGAGAGTTTCACGGGTCCAGCTAGTACATATGAATTCATAGAACAAGACACCTAATGACTAACTATAAAAAGTGGATGAGCACTATTTTGGTCATTTAAAATCGGTTTCAGTCTAAAGATACAAAGCGATTCAACTATTCTAAGGTCAGAGCTATTGCACGTAGTAAGCGTTTTGAAGCTTACTAATCGGACTCTGGAGCCGCAAGCCTGAGCGTGCTGTCGGTGCTGTCGCAGAGATGTAAATGGAGGATTGGCTACGATGTTACCGGTACGACAGTTTCTCCCAGAGTCTTCAGAAGATCTCTTAAAAAGTGTACGGGCAGTAGAACCCACGTACGAATATGAACATAGTTCACAACTGATGTACATACAAGAGATCCCTGAAGGCCACAGGGAAGTTCCTTTTTGTACCAGCCAGTGAACCAATATTACATTTATTTGACGAAATTATTTTGAAGTCTAAGTAGAGAAATATTCAGATTAAAGCCTGAATAATTCATTACGTAATTTTTTCGTCTGTGCCCCAAAAAACGGCATGACAAAGAAAGAGCGATTCCTGGATGGCAATTCGTTGGTGTTAGGTTGGTAACGGACGGCGAAAAATTTATTAATGTGTGAATAAACCAAGTTAGTAAGGTAACCATTCTGGCGGAAAAAGCTGACAAGGAATTGAAATTTTGAATGCAAATTCAGGAAGTTTGAGGATATTTTGAAAGCACGTGAGAGCAGAGTTTTGATACTGTTGATTTTCAGTACTCGGGGTGTAAAACTGAAAAAAATTGTTCCAAAACCTGTAAAAGGTGCCTTGCGGTAAATTGAAGTTTCAAATTGCTCGCCGTTCCTTGAGACTAAACATCCAAAAAAGACAATGTTCCATTTGTCTCACAATCCATTGTAAATTTTATATTGACATGCCTGCTATTGAGATAATCTAAAAATTTAGCCGGATGAGAGGAGTGAGAGACAATAAAAATGTGTCGTCAACATAACGCTTCTAAAGGACAGGGTGGAAATGAGGAGGGTAGTCTTGTAGCCAATACTTTTCATGATAACACATGAATACCTTCGCAAACTTGGGGCCTAATGGGAGAACCATCCCTACGCCGTCAGTTTGTTCATATAGTTTGCCGTCAAATATCAAAAAGAATTAAGAACAGAGCGTTCAAGTTAGGTTTTAAAACATGAAAGACCTAAACCAATGACAGTCGATACAAGGGCCTAAAAAATATTGTTATGAAATAATGTCTACAGTTTCATTAAGCGGAATATTACTGAAAATATTTTCTACATCGAATGATGCCATAATATATTGCTGAGCATTGCTAAAAGACCGTATACAATCAACAAATTTATAGAAATTTTCAATGGTATAATCGTTGACTGTTAGAGGTGACAAAATAGGGACTAAAAATTTTGAAAGTTTGTAGCGGGCAGCTTTATAAGAGGCAACGATGGGACGGAACTGAAATGTTGTAAAGAAGTTGGGCTTATGAATTTTGGGCAAACCGTACAAGAGTCCTGGTCCAGATCGTGACACATAAAGCTCTTTAATATTATCAGTATTACAAGTGCAGAAATTAAAGACATTTTTTAAGAAAATGTATTTCGGAGTATTATTTCTTTTCGAACTGGGCAACATGTCGCTAATTGTAATAGTAGAATTTTTTACCATTTTCGTGATACTGATCATAGAATCTTGAACGATAATTTTAAAATCTTAACATCATGTCGTCAAACGGAATTGAAATTGTTAGAATCGATCTATATTCACAATTAATCCCCTACTCTTAATGATCATGCTAGCTCAATGGAACTTCTTATTTTAAATTGAAAATTTTTTTTAACTCTGGTATGTATGATACGTCCAAAACAGCCTTTACTCCAACAGTTTCGAAAATTCTTGAAGAGCAAAACTCCTGACGATGATTCACGATGAATCGAAAGCTTGATTACCGGGACATTAATACTCCGAAATACATTTTCTTTAAAAATGTCCTTAATTTCTGCACTTGTAATACTGATAATATTAAAGTTACGTTTCCCAAGAAGAAAATAAAGCATATTATAGTGGTCTTCACTAAGTACGTTCATATTTTTTTCAATTTTCTTAAGAAATTATTGATGCTATAACGTCAACTGTCGTTGCTA
This sequence comes from Parhyale hawaiensis, assembly GCA_001587735.2. Taxonomy (NCBI): domain Eukaryota; kingdom Metazoa; phylum Arthropoda; class Malacostraca; order Amphipoda; family Hyalidae; genus Parhyale; species Parhyale hawaiensis. Next base: position 10,975,826 of record LQNS02278156.1, read on the forward strand.
CGTCTTACCACGTCAACTGTTGTTGCTACGTCCTGCCACGTCAACTGTTGTTGCTACGTCCTGCCACGTCAACTGTTGTTGCTACGTCCTGCGCAACCTATACCTGCTTCGTCCTTCTCCGCAACCCGTCATTGCTACGCTCCTCCTCAACTTCTTCAGCTTGAGCCGCGGCAGTCACCCAGAAGTTCAATGGTATAATTCCCGTGGAATCTACGTTCTGCAACAACGACGCAATTACTCCTTCAGTAAGTGACCGCCGCCTGTTGCACCCTTATTTTCGGAAACCCGGACAAGTCGTCCTTGCAGCCACTCGTTACCCGCAGCATAGCACTGTGCCAATGACCCCGCGCTGCTTCCTGGCAGGCCAACCTTCCTTCACCCTTATATAAGCTAAGATGTTAGATTTAAGACCTGGTCGAGCTCGGGGGTGTCGTCTCCTCTATTTTAATATTAGAGGACTGCATGCGAACCTTGCCGAGCTCGACTTAGTGTCCCGTGGTGCGGATGTCGTGTGCTGCTCCGAGACATTGGTATCTGGTAGGAGGCATGACGCTGAGCTTGCCTTGGCCGGTTTCAAGTCCCCTTTTCGAAGGCTGTGGGGTTCGGGGCCTCGATTCCGTGGAATGGCCGTCTATGTCCGGAACGGATTCTGTGCTTACCGGCAGTCAGTGCACGAATGCGTGCACTGACAGATCATCGTTGCAAGGGTGTGTGGCCGACTGAATAATTATTATTTATTCTCCTTATATCGGAGCCCTGCAACTGATGATTCTCTCTATGACTGTTTATTGACGGCGATGGCCTCGATACAGAGCACGGATCCCANAAACATATGTACAGTTGTGAATTGAAACTCAGAAGTAATTCAGAGACAGAGTCTAAAGTGAGCACGTGGTCCTGGTTGTAGTGGAATAGCTGCCGCGGCTCGGAGTTTAAGCAGTTAATTGAATATAATATTTGATAAGTCCAAGCTGCATACACAGCAATGCAAGGCGAAGGACAGGGAGCAATGTTGCCATGTTTCGACTCTCGCACTTGAGGTTTGAGGTAGTTCGTTAAGATTTAGGAACAGGCGCTATTCATCGGTAGTTTAGGTTGAGAAGTTGCATAAGGTAAGCTAAAGTGAGTTATAGTAGCGTAAGGTTTTATTGTTTCATTATAAAAAGTGAGGATATTAACTAACCGACCGTGGAATTTCCACGGGTCCCACTAGTAGATATTAATATCGTTGTTCCTTCGTTCGTTCCTTCGTTCATTCCTTCCTTCGTTCCTTCGTGTGTTACGCCTGAATTCAATGCTCAACTCGCATTTGGCCTTACATGCTAAATCCGGTATCTGTGCTACAGCTAACGCGAGAGGCAAATATATTGGCGATTTTCGTCCTTCAATCTTCATAGTTTTGCGCTTTATTAAGTTCAGGAAGCTGGCGTATCTATGATACGGCTGGGGACTAATCTCTCGGCCACTGGCCAGGTCTTTTAAATTGTTTATACGCCCGAAAGTTTTAGGAATAAATCTTGGGGAACATGTACCGTGGTTTACTGCCAAAGGAATTCCACGGACCCAGCTAGACAGAGGGACTTATAAATATAATCCACGGGCCACTAAGACATGGGCAGCTTCAGTAACTATCAACAAAAAGGCTGATCGTATAAGTAATCATACATCGAATCTCGGTGTTGTTTGTGATGTTGACGGGGAATAGCCATGGTACATTGCAAAGGTTTCGCTGATCTATCTGTAGCGCCTTAAGCCAGAGCGTGAAAGTTTCATTTGTGCTGCTAACTTATATAAATATTCCACTGATCCAATCATACGCAGAGTTCAGCAGTTCTGTGCAGCTGGGTAAGGTCTGTTTAATAATTTGTATGTCCCTGGGCTTTTCTGAATGAACGGGTTAGGACCTGGAAAATTTCCATATGGGGGTGGGCACTAGGAGTGCTAGCAAAATTCAAGGGGGGGGGGCGGGCAGCGAGACTCAAAAGCTAGGCCCTAAGCAGTACATTTTTTTTTTTCAAGGCCTTATTTCCAGTGAAGGGTGTGTGGAACTTTTTAGGGAGTGAGTGTGTCCCCCACGATCCTCCCTTTGCTACTCCACTGCAGGGAATTATGGACATTATTATCAACCAAGAGGATGGACACAATACATCACACATCAAGTCCCAGTGTTGGAGAACAAGTGTGGTGTTACCATGCTAAAATATGAAAGTTTCACGGATCTGTCTGAAAGGCCTTGCAAAGCCATGAAAGTTTCCCGGGTCCAGCTAGTACATATGAATTCATAGAACAAGACACCTAATGACTAACTATAAAAAGTGGATGAGCACTATTCTGGTCATTTAAAATCGGTTTCAGTCTAAAGATATAAAGCGATTCAACTATTCTAAGGTCAGAGCTATTGCACATAGTAAGTGTTTTGAAGTTTACTAATCGGACTCTGGAGCCGCAAGCCTCGGCGTGCGGTCGCAGAGATGTAAATGGAGGATTGACTAGGATGTTACCTGTACGACAGCTTCTCCCAGAGTCTTCAGAAGATCTCTTAAAAAGTGTACGGGTAGTAGAACCCACTTACGAAGGCCTGATTTATATACAAGAGATCCCTGAAGGCCACGGGGAAGTTCCTTTTTGTACCAGAACAGTGAACCAATATAACATTTATTTGACAAATTTATTTTGAAGTCTAATTCAGAGAAATATTCAGATAAAAGCCTGGATAATTCATTACGTAATTTTTCCGACTGTACCCCAAAAAACGGCATGATAAAGAGACACCGATTCCTGGATGGTAATTCGTTGGCGTCAAGTTGGTAACGGACGGCGAGAAATTTTTTAAAGTGTGAATAATCCAAATTAGTTGGGTAACCATTCTGGCGGAAAAAGCTGACAAGGAATTGAAATTCTGAATGCAAATTCAGGAAGTTTGACGATATTTTGAAAGCACGTGTGAGCAGAGTTTTGATACTGTTGATTTTGAATACTCGGGGTGTAAAACTAAAAAAATTGTTCCCAAACCTGTAAAAGTTGCCTTGCGGTAAACTGAAGTTTCAAATTGAGTTCCTTGAGACTAAGACATCCAAAAAGACAATGTTCCATTTGTTTCACAATCCATTGTAAATTTTTGTATTGACATGCTTGCTATTGAGATAATCTAAAAATTTAGCCGGATGAGAGGAGTTAGAAAACAATAAAAATGTGTCGTCAACATAACGCTTCTATATATAGGACAGGGTGGAAATCAGGAGGGCAGTCTTGTAACTAGTTTTTTTCATGATAACACATGAATACATTCGCAAACGTGGGGCCTAATGGGAGACCCATCCCTACGCCGTCAGTTTGTTTATATACTTTGCCGTCAACTATAAAAAAAGAATTAAGAACAGCGTGTTCAAGTTAGGTTTTAAAACATGAACGACCTAAACCAATGACAGCAGATACAGGGTCCTGAAAAAAATTGTTATAAAATAATGTCTACAGTTTCATTAAGTGGAATATTACTGAAAAGATTTTCTACATCGAATGATGCCATAATATATTGCTGACCATTGCTAAAAGAGCGTATACAATCCATAAATTTATAGGAATTTTTAATAGTATAATCGTTGACTGTTAGAGGTGATAAAATTGGGACTAAAAATTTTGAAAGTTTGTAGCTTGCAGCATTATAAGAGGCAAAAATGGGACGGAACTGAAATGTTGTAAAGAAGTTGGGCTTATGAATTTTGGGCAAACCATACTAGAGTCCTGGTCCAGATCCTGACACATAAAGCTCTTTGTAGTGGTCTTCACTAAGTACGTTCATATTTTCCAATTTTCTTAAGAAATTATTAATTTTATTGATGCTATAACGTCAACTGTCGTTGCTACATCTTACCACGTCAACTGTTGTTGCTACGTCCTGCCACGTCAACTGCTGTTGCTACGTCCTGCGCAACCTGTACCTGCTTCGTCCTTCTCCGCAACCTGTCATTGCTACGCCCCCCTTCCTCAACTTCTACGTGGAATCTACGTTCAGCATCCACGACGCAATTACTTCTTCAGTAAGCGACCGCCGGGTGTTGCCCTCTTATCTTCGGAAACCCGGACAAGTCGTCCTCGCAGCCACTCGTTGCCCGCAGCACAGCACTGTGCCAATGATCCCGCGCTGTTTCCAGGCAAGCCAACCTACTGACTCCCACTTCACCCTTATATAAGCTAAGATGTTAGATTTAAGAGTTCCATTCAACTTTAATTTAGTCTGCTCAGTGTTTCATACCCCGACTGGCAGATTCACGTGGTGCTGCAAGACTATCATTTCGATTCTCGGTCAACTTACTGACAGTCTGACTTCAGGTGTGGGGTCTCCCTTATCAACAACGACTTCACATGTTTCTGAAAGAAATTGTAGGATACGTTTATGTAATGCTGTACTTAGTGAACGCTGTGCGAGAAAGGGTTAAGCGTAGATTTACTGCACACAATGTAGCTTGAATGAACTGTTAGGTACGTTAAGTGCTCATCCTTACAAATACCACCGTTTCTATTTGTTTGGAATTGTATTTCATCCAAGTTCTTCAGATTTGTTCTTCGAAACCAACCTGAAAATTTTCAGACGTATTTCAATCCTTCCATTCCCAGCCTTCCAGATGTGGATGTCGATGTGGAGCAACGCTCAATGCGCCTATTTCAAACAGCATCACTGCATAAGAGAATTCCTACCTGTTAATTAGATTCCACATCCGACACCACATTCAGAAAATGATTTGATTAAAGAATATGCCCTACACTTTTATTAGCTCTTTCTATTTTAATTTCTGCAGAAAAAGTTATGTTCAAGTTTCTAGTAGCTGTACAGATACTGTATATCACTCTAAAATGCAACTTATTAATGCCTCAGATGACTTTAGTAACGTACCAAAAAGTATGTGTGTCATATCCATACGTAGCAACGAATCTATCGATCCTCTTGCGAGACTCCCTGGAACGCTACCTCTCTGAAAGCTGTGCTCCGTCAAACAAGCTTAGCCTGTGTTGATGCAGAAACTAGGGATTGGTCGCCTTGTAAGTGTTTGCATACGTCTTGCGTTTACTCCAGTAAAGACACCACCGAGGCGATATGCATACATTTTTGTCACTAATAACCATAGCTGCATCTGGAGAGTACAGACTTCCGTCGAGAAGCGCAGTGCTATCCGAAAGAAAGATAGACTGGCGGAAAGAACAACCAAGTGACCTAGGAGATCCTCACAACAATTTAATCTCCTGTTCTTCGAAACATTCTTGACAGCTTTTTAGTTAAATGTGCGAAATACATGTCAGTAACCTTCCCAGTTATGTTACTAAAGGCCTAGGACACCAAAGAGACGGACAGATAAAGAGATAAACGAACTGTGTTCTCCTTTTCCTTTTCCTCGTAACATTCCAAACGCTTCCTGCAAATTTCATAACGATCCGTTCACAACTTTTCACAACTCGTAAGGTCGTGTGTGCTGTGTTGCACTGGATCCGAATACTATAGAGGTTCAGTCGTTATAATTAAATATCGTTGTATTCAATGAATAGTGGGCTAGAACTGATAAATGATTTTTTTTTTTTTTACAGTACTGACACTGAGCAACAATTTGTTCAAACTGATAGCTACATGATTTTGCTTGGATTTACTATTAACGTAATAGATCTGAAATTGTTGAGCATGTGCACATTAACTAGTTAATACATGAATGGTCCGAATACTGTAGACATCTAACTATACACTTTCTAAAAAATTTTGCTAACGGTCTCTGTTTGTGAGTTAGAAATTTGCGCTTTGAATTCTCGAAAGAAAAAAAGTGCTTTAAAGAAGGATATTCTCTTGTCCACCTCTGATATTCACAGCTCGCTATTCGCCTAAAGATAAATCAGTTGAGATCAGGTGACGTACTAGTACAGATTTGCTGAGTTCAAAACTAGAAAAAAGAGAGGCAACGTACAGTCGCTACTGTATAGCGCTATTGAATCTTTCCTTATATTGCTATGCTGTAACAGCTTGTTCTGGACGAGATGGTTTCGGTAGCGCCATGTGTTAGCATCTTTTGAATACCCCATTTAATTAAATGATAGAAAGGGCAAAGTTGATTTCGCAAGTGTATCACATTCATCAATTAAATTGTTTAACCTTTTTGGGTTTTGTGCTTCGGAAAGAGCCATATTTGGCAGCATATGAAAGGTGTTTGAACTTTATTCAGTTTTATTTAGAATGCATAAACTATATGTTATGTTCAATTAGGACTAGGATGGACGTTTGATGTAGTCAAAATTTTTCAGTAAAGGGAAGTTAGGTGAGAAAATGTTTAATAGCTAGTGAATACTGTACAACTCACCCAGTCATGCATTTGAACCGCAATGCGTATACTGCACCTTACGTTGACGCTTTGTTCTGATGTGAAGTACTCGTAAATATGTGGTGTAGTGAGCTTGATGAAGGTCAAGTAATGTGGTGTTAAATTTCCCTTATAAGACACAGACTCTGCTTTAATCTTAGGTAATGTTCGCCTATCGATTTTAGGTGTTCCTCAATTTGTTTTTGAGTGCCGAAGGAACTAGTTTTAGGTGCAATAGCTATTCAAAGAACTAAATTTCCAAGTATTCGACGCAGAAATTTTCTAGTTCATCTATTGCGTAGGTGCGTTGACTAAAAATAACATACCCAGAACTGAGACGCACCTGTTGGTCAGTCTGGATGGTCTCTCTTCCTCGTGAAGAACTGCAGAGTAAAACATAGCTTTAAGTGTTGCAGCTCTTCGAAAGAGTTCTGTACAGAGATCCCAGCGCACGGCAACACCTCGTATCAAATTTCTTGGTCTATATTTTCGTATTTACTGGCTGTCGCACACGGAGAATTTCTCTGAACTGCGAAAATCGTTAGTGTCGAAGATAATGGCAGGAACAACAGCTCCCACACATGGCTCTTCACCTGAGTACACGACAAATTATCACTGTGGCACCGACGTGCCACCTGTATGTTTCCAGTTCATGGAACGCCAGAGAGTTTTTTTTTTTTTCGTAAAATGGATGTAACAAAGAGTTCATGCATTGTCGGTGCTTAAATTGTAATTAATTTTTATTCTTGTTAAAAAAAACTGTTGGGACCACTTTCACCTTTTATAACAAATCCTTGGTTTCTCATTTTCAAAATTCTTTCGAGCTTTTTATGACGAGCAGACGATAATGATTTTTTTATTTTATTACTGCTAATGTGATCGATATTGTTATCGTTATTGTTTCTTTTTTAGCGAGGGGTTATCCTGAAGGCATAGTTCGGCGATTTCACAGAGCTTTACCTAAAATGGAATGATCTTGAAGCAAGTTTGTGTCCGTCAGACGGTATGGGTGTGACGCCGGACTTAGTGCAGACTTATGGTACATCAGGCTTAGACCGACAGAATGAAAATATGGTTGAAGAGTGCTAAGACAACACTTACCTCCCCACCCAACGAATGCATGTTCTCCGACACCGGTACGCATTTTCAAATTTCTGCATGTCTTGACAACGCCATGCGCACCACTGGAAAATATTGAAGATTTTAAATCAAATCCATCTATTCATCTTCGGCTCATTTCTCTTTCAGCTAACACAGTTATTTCTTGATAGTATTTTCGATTTTTTTACCGAATTGATGTAAGACTTGAACGCAAATTGCACCCTTTCCGAGCAGCCTTTGATGCACGCCACACGTTATGTAACTGACATTTTATGAACTGCCGGGAGGCGGGTCAGAAAGTGTGCTATACGTAAGCTCAGACCGCACAACATCATTTAGCCAAACGAGTCAACAAATACTAGCAGGAAATAGCCCTGTCATCTCAGAGACAAATGAACCAAAGACGAGTCGACGGATCTGATTTGGAAAACTTAATGCTCTGACTGTGATCCCTGCTGCACCGGTACGACAGGCAGAAATCTAAAAAAGTGCATCAATGAATATGTAAACTATGCGAGGAGAAACCACGAGTTGTATTGAATCTATTAGCACTACCGTTAATTAAATGTTTATTTCATTTGACAATCTAACAGTATTATAAAAAGTAATACATATGGTAATCTCGAAAAGCATTCAATGAAACTATTTTGCTCAGTACAATAGTTAATTAAGGTTAACAGACACTTACATAGAAGTCCAGCGAAAGGGTCTTCCCCTGCTCATCATAAGCATGGACCAATGAAATTCCACCCAACAAAAGCATTGTTTTTGTTTAATAATGACGCCATCCATATCATGCATACGAAGGTGTGAAACTATGATCCTGTCCAACAGGGACTCGTCTACCTATTTGGCCTGTGAACAGCAGCAACTTAAATATGAACTTGACTCGTACTCCTCTAAAGTTTCCTCCGAAGTCTCGGTCAATATGTTGGAATTTTCTCCTTTCTAATACTGAAATCGCAACATACATATTAACAAACGGACGTACGTGCCGACGGGAACACAAGGAGATTTATAATGTAGACTAGAATACTCGCGCTGTCACAAAAAAAAAAAAACGAGAGGAATTTGTGAAATCCTCTTCATTTAGCATACTATTGTTAGTCATATGCTGCTGAAGGATACAGAGCGACGGACGACTCAAATTGTTATGAGAGCTACGTGCTTAGCTCTTTCAATATACTGTAATTAAGCAACACACTTTTTCCACTTCAGTAACATGAAAAACGAGCTTATACGTATTGGCAAACAGATAAGCATTACTGAAGTTACTTAATTTTTCCGCCGCGTGCATCCAGCTTATTTTCTTCCTATGACAAAGCAGTGCTGTCATCGCTTGGCGGCAGAAATTGTCATGAGCTGATGTTTAATCCCGACATAAGCAGGATACGCGGAAGGGGGGGGGGATATACTTTAATTTATTGTGCTTCACTGATTGCTAATATAAACAGGTTTTATTCGCAAGACATCTGAGGTAAAGAAGGATCGAGTATACTGCTCGGATGTATAGACTCAGAGATTAGTCATCTCTTGCGACGGTTTGAGTTGGAGTTGTAGCATACCATTCAGAAGCATATTAGTATCGATCGATCAATAAAAATCATGGGGTCCTGTTGCAGCTAAGGAAAAAGTATACGTCAACCTTGTATATGAATGCACTTTTTGGGTTGCCAAAGTTGAAATCAAACCATTAGCTAAAGAAAGCTGAAGCTTCCTGTAGCACACTCATGCATCTTGATTGTTAGTTTTTTCCGTAGATAATTTCGTTGTAGCAGGTATTCTTTCAATTTTATTTTAATCGTTGACAAAACAGCTTTTCTCTCAAGGAAAAATTAGGGCTTATATGATATCCTTCTGTGTTCATGATACCGGGACGAAAATAACGTTCTGAGTGATATTCGGCTGCCTGCGAAAATCAATTAACTTTTCTTCTTGTCAGAGAAAGAAAAGAAGAGCCTCGCTGCTCACCATGTAGTTGTGAAGCCTTGAACGATCAACTCAATGTTCCTTCAAGTTGCCAATTGTATTAACGAAAGTGCGGTAATCGTGATTTATTATCACGAATTCTTCCAATTTATCATTTCACGAGTATCTAATAAGCGTCACATCCTGTGTTTGTAGATTTTCATACGAGTATATACCTGGTTCCTCTGTAACAAAATGGATGAGGAAAAAATAGGAAAGACTGGAGATTTTGACAATTTTGTTGTTTTGTGTTGTTATAACCGTTGGGCGAAAGTTAGACTATGCTACAGAAGATGGCTAAAGTGGGAATCCTTGGTTAGGATGTGGAATCCACTTCTTTCTGTGGCACCAATGAAATTCAGGCAGTGAAATTATTTACAGCTTCTCTTAGCGCTCTCATTAAGCCAATATTGTCGTTCTTCCTACTTCAATATTTTCTTTGCTCTCCGTTCACAAAATGCAAATTGAGGAGATGAAAAACAAAGCACAGAGGAAACAATTTTTCAGGGAGCAGCAGATGACCTAATTATTGATTCTAACTTTTCTTTTTTTTTATGAAGTAATTATTGTCTTGAGCGTGGAAATTTGTTACGATCTCCTGAAGTTGTATCATTGTGTATAGAGCTTATTCTGTAGAATTTCAATTCATCAAGGCTTGCCTGTTTGCCGAAAAAAAACTTTTTTCTTTGCATACCATCTTAAGATCAGGAAAGAGTGTGCGTCTCGGCTGAATTGATAGAAAAATCATGCATTTTTTATGATAACTTGAGCAGGCCGTTGTAGCTCATTCTACTTGAGCATAGTAGTATTAAAAGAAGTAGTGTCGTGACAAAAAAATTCATCGCCATCATATTTGGCGACAAAGGCACTCTAGTGTGCGATAAAGAGTATGTTAATGTTTGTTTTTCTGGACATTAGACCTGGATACTTTCCTATAAGGCGTTCTGATTTAGTATGAAAGTAAAAAAAAACCTGAATAATAGTTGTGTGTGTGTGTTTTTTTTTCGGCTTCAAAAAAAAAAAAAATCAACCGGTTTCAAAGTGAAGACCTAAGCCAATTTTGTGGGTAGCTAACAGACATGCCGATTTTCATCAATTTTTCAAGTCTTATAAAATTCACTTTGCTGTTGTTTCATGACATTCGTAATACAGTAAAATGCGTAGCCAGGACAAACGTCGGTAGCACAAGGCGAGCTGATAAATATGGTCTGCTCCGCTTCCAAACACTTTTTTAAGGTGAAAACGTGATGTATTTAGAGTAAATAATAATGACGCCACGAAAAGGGTAACAATCTTTTTTAAGATATTTAGCTAAGTCTGCTACATTTTTCTGTACCGCTATCGCATCAAGAAAAAAATAAATATAATAAGCTACAGTGCAACATCTCTGGACCCGGCAATGTTATTAAAATATCAGATACACAGATAAGCCATAGAAATGAGCCGATGCTTCACTTGCTCTGCATCAGCAGTGTGAAATTTGACCGCAGTACTAAACTTGTAATTTTGCTATGGTTTTATAAGCTAAAATTTCCATTTATTCGCTTTGGTCTTCTCTGTTTGATTGATTGACAGGTCTTTGGTAAAGATGATGCTGTTCGCGCACGGTACAGTCCAGAATTCATATAACTATATCTTTAGCTGTTTTACCAATCATTAATTTTTCTGCTGCTTCCCGAGGCTCCTTATCTTGGCCTTATTAATTGACTAGTGACTCCGCGCGTGAAAAAAAAAATCATGTAAAAATCGATATTCTTTTAATAATTTAGGCCGTTGCGAAATCTTCTCTTCTCTGACTTGCTTCATTTTCTACTCTGATCTTTTGTCGTGCTTTCAATCGTAGGCCTTTTTTTCTGACTTGTTTCCTCATTTTCCCGCTCACGCCTATCAGCAGCTCTCATTCACTTCTACAACCTTATCGTATCGCATAGACGATTCATCTCTCTCTCTATGAATTCATAGAACGTCTTCGATCTTGAGACTGTAGCAGTCTCGTACTACTTAGCCCATGCGTTTCCTATCTTCCTTCTTGATTAGGCGTGCATCTTCAATAGTGAGAGGCAGAAATAAATCATGATTAAGACACTGCAATAAACTTGAACGTAACTCCAGCTTGCTTGTTTGCATGTCAGCGTCCCGCATCCAAGATACGGTCTTGGGAACTTAAATATCGGCTTCACTGAAATACTGAAATTTGGGCTATGAAACAAATCAGCACCTTCAGAGAACGACAGTGTGAGGGATGATATGCGAGGTATGGAGCTGGAGGATCTTAAAGAGTACATGGAAATGGGCAGAAATACATGGAATAGCAAGATCTGCTTCAGCGACCCCCCTTTGCATGGGAATAATACTGCTGTAGAAGAAGAAGTGAAAGTAAGCTAGAAGCTAGTTGTCTACTGCCCGTGAAAAATCACCCCCTCCAGAGCGCTTCGTGTTTCCCATTTTCAAGAAGTGTTCAAGCAAGAAGTGTTTTCAGACAAAGGGATACGGATCAGCCGTCGCTATCTTCTGCAATCTAATCATCGATTTACAAAATCTACAACCTGACATATTTTTCGCCTATCTATTTCCTTCAAAGTGGACACGAAATAAATAATTACACGAAGAGTTTTATTATATACATATAAGGATAACCAAGCTAATGGCGCTTGTTGCAGTCAAATTAGCGGCTGAGCACAGTCCTTCCCATGCGTCTCTCGTCGCTCCTTTCATAATTTCGAGTAGTACGGCCTTACACTTTCAGTATTTGATAAAGGAAAATTAGGGTGTCCTTGATGAGGTCTCGGGTTCGAACAATAGGAGTCAAGTTCGAATTTAATATGCTATAGTTCGCCCTCGTGGATCAAAGATAGAAGATTACTTTTTGCAATTGAAAAACGTTCTTTCTGTTCGCTGGAATTTCTACAATTTCTAGGACGGTTTTCTTTATTATATTGTTCGATGGCAATATATAGACACAAGATTTTGAATAAGGATTATAATATGTTTAGAACTCTGCTTTGTTCTCCCTACATCCCTTACTTTTTCAATATCACGCACAAAAAAAAAATATGCACAATGCGTTCGACAGTGAGTTATGATGGACGAGCATTTCTCATGATATTAATCACGTTTTTCTGAAAATCATAGTGAAGTACTGTCTTTGTTAAGCACCACCTTCGGAATGTGTCAGGATGACGTACAGAGCGAATCAGAGAAGAGTTCGATATATTGGATAGAATTAGGTGCATAATCCCAAACGCAGCACAGCAATTGATGACAACCATGCTGAGAGCGCGTTTCTGAAGATACTAATGCGCAGTGTGAGGCAAAAACGCTGCTCTCAGTCTTGAATTAACTAACGTAATTTGAAAAATGGGGTTGTCTATCAAATGCACGGGCCAAACATCGCAAAGTATGTAGCTATCAACTTCAAGGTGCATAGGTAAATAGTTAAGTTGTTCCATATAGGGACAAAGGTAAATATTACGACGGTAGATCATCCAGAAGCCATTCACTCGAGACTCCCTCTTCCTCTAAAGAAAACGTTATGCGTTTCTTCCACTCTATATTAAGGTATCTTGGAGCTAAGACTGACCCAGAGAAGCTGAGATTTAAATACCTGAAATGAATTTACAATTCAAAATATGGCTCCGTGGCAGCTAGACTGATAGTCTTCTCTGTAGCCTGTATAAGTTCGAGACTTGTTACGTATGAAGACCTGATCTATTTTGATGTTGGATGAGATGCACTGGAAGAAAATTACTCGAGTGCACAAAATGTGGAATTGGTAGCAATGATTGTAGCAATGATCAACCTACAACTGTAATGGGGGCATCACGAATACATATGAACAGTGAAGAGAGACATGAGCATACTCTTTGCCCTATTTTATTTTTTTTTTGCGGGAGCGCTAGAACCTCAGATTTAGCAGATCTCAAGTATACCTTAGGATTAGTGATTGCTCCAAGATTGATATTTATTACAATATCTGACGCATGCATGTATATCAGCTGCATCAAACTGTTCCTGTGCTAGTCTTGTGAAGCTTAGAAGGCAGCAAGTCATGGCTAGAGAATAAAGGCTACTATAGGTAAGACTTGAATAAGGACTTATCAGTATATTATTGCAGACACTACTCGAGGCACCTGTGGCAAGTAATCCTGCAACTGGACTGAGGTAGAAATCAAACTACTTGTCAAGCCTAATTTTAGTTTATTTATTGTTTAAATTTCATATGAGCGAAAATGTGTAGAGTCGCTCGTTGGTAGTCGGACCAAGTGGCTCGACAGGTCAAGATTATCTTGTGAGGCAGACGAACAGCCGTTAGGCCTCAGGTGTGAGGCCTCGCGTTGTTGCAAGCCACTGCTCGGCGTGGGGCCTTGGAATGGAGATATTTAAGCGACCAGTAACCGTCACAAATTTTCAGTAAATAAAAGACTATTGTTAGGAAATTAGGGGAACAATCTTAGAATTGGGGATATAATTTGAAAAGAAAGGCCGCAAATAATGCAATTGGAAAATTAGGCCACAGTTAGAAAATTATGGCTGCAATGGTCGCATTTAAGAAAATAAATGACGGCCTCAGGGGCGCAATTAGAAAATTAAAGCTGCAAAGGGAGCAATTAGAAAATTAATGATGAAATGAGCGCAGTTAGAAAAACAAGGCCGCATAGAGCGCTTTGAGACAATTTAAGCCGCAAATACCGCAAGTACAGAATTATGTCTCAACGGTGCAATTGAAGGACGATGCTTCAGAGGTGCAATTCGAGTTCTAAGTTTAAATTTCCCTGCAGAAGCTTAAAAATTAATGATTTCACAAATGAATGAATCAATATTACCTTGTAATCAATAAACCATAAACAGACCGGGAGGGCACAAACTATGAAGAGCCTTGAAGGGCACAAGCGGTGGGCTGCAGGCTGGAATGCCACGAAACATGGACAGGCCGGAATGACGCAAACCATAGACAAACCGGAATGGTGCGAATCATAGACTGGCCGGAATGGTACAAACCATAGACAGGCCGGAAGGATACAAACTACGAACAGGCCGGAAGGGCACAAACCATAGACAGGCTAGAATGGTAAATCCATAGACAGCCCGGAATGGAACAAACAATAGACAGGCCGGAATGTCATAAACCATAGACGGGCCGGAATGGCCCTAACCATCGACAGGCCGCAATGGCACAACCCATTGACAGACCAGATAGACACAAGAACGGTCCGTATGGGCACAAACTATGAACAGGCCAGAAGGGCACAAACTATGAACAGGCCAGAAGGGCACAAAATATGAACAGGCCAGAAGGGCACAAAATATGAACAGACCAGAATTGTGCGTACAAATTATGACGCAAATGCCTCACTGATCTGAATTTCGCATCCTCTGATTTCACACACCTTTATAATGAAGTCCAGAGATGAGTGAAGCCATGTCACCCTAGAGCAGTTGCTTGTAACCCGTAGGCATAGCATTGAGCTATGTTCATTTTATTGTTGGCGAATGGCATTCTTAATAATAGGACCAGATACTTAGCTAAAATTTAAATAGCCATTGATTGACGTGTCTGGTCATCCTGGTGTTTATGCTATATGATTTTTAATTAAAATACGGTATTGTACAACCAATCTTTTGGTAACACCGCTAAAGGCAAAATCTCAAGAATTTATGCAACCAGTTTACTCCGAAAACCCATACTTGATCCAGTTTGCCTGAAGATTGCTGCCAAGAAGTGCCTGGATACTTTTACTGACTACTTCTAATACTAATATGAACAAAAACACACAATAAGAACCCATTATGTAAAACACTGATATTATAATAATTCGTTGAAGATGAGGTTAACGGAATCAGGTGTTCCAGAAATCTACAGAAGACGTGTTGCGTCGCAATTCACAGAACCATTACCTAAAGCTCGTTGAACCGTAATGAGTACAGTATGTTATCAGCAATATATTACTCAACAGCTCATGACTTACAATTTGTTATGCTGCATTACCGTCACTTGACCTTGCTTCGTTTGGATGTTTCAGTCTTGTAATGTTTGGTCCTTTCTTTTGGACGTTAGAGTAGGAACTTAAGCACTGGACTTCATATTTTTTATTTTGAATTTTGCCCTTAGACCTCTTATTCGTTTGGACATTAGAGAAGACATTTGCCCTCGGACTTGAAATTTTGTCCGTTGGACACTTTCCATTGGATGTTTTCTCTGTGTACCGGTGAGACGGTCAGGAACTGAACAAAGTGAACAGTCTTGTCTACGCAGGTTCCGCTCACACCTGCCTTGCTCAGAGAAGAGAAGCTTCACACCACACTAGGGCCAGCTACAGTATCTGGTCTTTAGTTGCACTTGAGGTGTACAGTATTTTTCAGAATTGCATGTCAAACTGGAATACATTTTTATCTTACTAAAAATATCCAATTTTTATACTATGTTCAATAAATAATTTCGACATGCTAAAATAATAGCAATCTTTACCACCAGACGTAACAGATTACTAGAAATTCCGAATATCTGCATATGTACAACAAGTAGACCACGACATACTATACCCCGGGCTGGAGTGTTAGGGAGTATAAACACTGAAATTTTTAAACGAATACTATTGTAATCGCAACAAGAGTAATTATTTTACGTATGTCCAATAGCCTCCGCCAAAGAGGCCATGAATGTTTATGTCGAGTTTATTTGTTTGTATGTCTATCTGTATGTTCTTCTCTCTGACTCTTTGTCTATCATTACGGAATCTACAGGAATTGTTGGGTATGTTGAGAGATGCTGATGATTAATTTTTGGTGAACATTTGTTCTACTCCTTTGTTTGTGTGTTTATCTGTCTCTTTTTATTGGGTAGCATGCTCAAAGGGTTATGGACGGATCTTTATGAACTTTTCATTAATTGTTAGGGGCTACCACTAGGAGCAAAGAACCAAATTTTTGTGTTGATTTGTTTGTCCGTTTCTATTTTTCTCAGTAACGTAACTCGAAAACTAATGAAAAGCTCTTCATGAAATTTGTCGATGCCAGACTGCTTCATGCAGTATAAATATGCTGTCAGAGCTTGGGAGTCCAAGACTCGAACGCGATAACAGAACCACTAAGCCTTGATGCAGAATCGGTCATTCAGCCACCGGGACATTCAACATCAGTGGAAACTGAGGCTGCCGAACAAATGGACCGAGGCCGCACTCCAGCAGCTGTGAGTAATCTAGACCTACATGCAGTGGCCATCACCTGGCCTCTCTGCTCTGTCAATATAAAAACTTCACCCCAAACCTCCACCGAACTGTACAGTTTTGTTTCTCGCCACGACAAGGTCCAGAGTCGCGTCCGGTGAAATAGTGCACATACAATCGGGTCAGTCGCAGTTAGGCAGCATTCTTACAGGAGGTAGAGTCAGCAGTACAACTTTTGAGTCCATTAAAAATATTTTAATAGATGTGATGAAATTTTCAGACGCGTTACCCGATCTCAACAGCTATAGTGGGAAGTGTGCAAGCCGGAAGAGATCTAGTAAAAATTAATTTGTTAGCCAGATTTCTTTTAATGTGTCTCGAAGAACGATTAACTCTAGGGATAAGATATTTTGTGTGTCATTTTCATATTTGTTTTTAACGCATTTTACCGCCCTAGCTTGCAACTGTAGAAAAGTTGCTGCTCGTGCTACTTGTTTCGAGCGATCATATTAAGTAGTATAAAAAATTGAGAAACAAGGGACAGGTAGTATGTCAAAGAATATGGAAAACCAAAGTAGCTGCAATTCCCCTGTATATGAGGGACTTCACTATTAAAATTACTACCTATGCCTTGATACAGAAAAAATATTTCATAATTTTAATTTCGAAGGGTTCTATGATTGCGTGAATACAACCACCTGGAATCAGTAACTCCTTGAAGCAGTGATAACACGAATTGTCCAGTAGTGATATTCGGCTAAACATGCACATTTTTTCAAATGTAAAATGCCCATGAAGCAGAGTATACACTGAAATAAATTATGACTGTTATAGCCCTAGTGACATAGTTAATGTTTAACGTATGAAACTATATAAATACGCACTCATTTGCAAACACAGAAGCACGGTCGTGTGCAGCTACCGCGTATAAATATTAACTTTGTGTGTTTTTTGACTCCAGTGAAACAGTGAAGTGAGCATGGAGCGGAAATTCAGTGCCGGTTGGCGAAGATTCGCTCTTCGCCTGCTGCTCTCCGGGTGGATTTTGTCTACCGCTGCTGCTGCTGTAAGTAATTTTCAATAGTAAAAATCCGGTACGTAGTAGGACCGCTGCTCGTTAACGTTCTTCCTTCTTTCACTCGTGCCGTGCTACCGAGTAAGTACGTACCGAGTGTGTACGTACACCAGTGGCTCCCAACTGTGCAGAGCGTCGCATTAGTGCTCCGCGAAGTGTGGAAAATATTTATTTTTGTACAGTGCTCTAAAATCCTTCGTGCAACTCTAATAATATGCGTGAAATATTTTTTAGTTAAATTTCTATCTTGCATGGTACTGAGTGTGCCCTTATTAAATTAATTACTTCAGAACTGGTCGTAAGTATAAAGTCATTAAAAAATTTGGGCACCCCTGGTGTAGACAGACTAGACACTATCTGAAAAATGACGCCCGAGCTCGAGTATGTATTCACAGTGTACACATAATTTCAACTATATCATGTACGCGTAAGCCGTGGCACACTCTGGTTTCAGTGCAGAAAATTTCAATAAATTAACTTCTGAGTTTGCGTATACTGGGCTCAGTGTACTTGCGACTTCAATAAAATTACTCATGAGTTCCAGTATACATGCATGGTTCAGTGAGCGGAACCTTACAAAATATAAATTAAGGGTTCTGCTATATTCGTTTCAGTGTATAGACAATTTCAAGTTCATCACATACGATGATGAGCATACTCAGCTCAGTGTACCGGCAATTTCATGTATATAAATCACGAGTTCGACTATATTCGAGTATATCGCTTACGAGTTTGAGTATACTCGACTCAGTGAGCGGGGAAATTAAAAAAAAAACACAACTCAATAGTTCGAGCGTAGTCGGACCAGTGTGTTGAGTGTGGACAGTTACAATAATAACTTATGAGATGAAGTATACTGGAAACTTTGCGTGGGCAATATCGAGGATACAAATTAATTACGAGCTCTTCTTTACTTGGTTCAGGGCGGGTAAATTAAAAAAAAAGAACATACGACTTCGTGTGTAATTGGTTAAGTGTGTGAAAATAAAAAATAAAACTGAAGAGTACCAGTATTGTCTCTTCATTGTGAGGAACATTTAAGAATTTATAAAGAACGAATTCTCATACATTCCGCTCAAGGTGCCGAAATGAAAAGTGCGCAGAAAATTTTGAAAAAAATATAGCTTACGTATTCGACTTCTGTCGGCTCAGTGGGCAAAACAAAAATAGTAATAATAAATAAAAAAATTGAACTCACGAATACGGGTATAGTCTGTTCAGTGTGCGGAAATCATAAAAAAATATAGCCTACGAGACGACTAGTTTGAGTACACTCGATTCAAAGTGCGAAATCTTTCAATATAGGAGAACTTACGAATTCGGCTCTGCATGGGCAATTTCAAGCATATAACTTTCGAGCCTTGTATACTACGCCCAGTGCGGGAGAAAATTAAAAAAAAAATGGACTTACGAGTTTGAATACGTTAGGCTCACTGTGCAAAAACTTAAAAAAAAACAGAACTTACGAGTTCGAGTACGCTCGGCTCACAGTGCAAAAAATTGAAAAGAATAGTACTTTCGAGTTCGAGTGTAATTTTTTTTTTGTGTGAGCAAAATTTCAAATTTACTGTATAACCCACGAACTGAAGTATTTTTCAACCCAGTGTTTGGAAAATAAAAAAAAATAAAAATAGAACTCGCGACTTTCACTATAGTCTGTTGAGTGCGTGTAAATTTTGAAAAAGTAGAACTTACGAATTCGAGGATACTTGGCTCAGAGTACTGACAGTTTTAAAGATTTAACCTCAGAGTTTGTGTACACTCAACCGGCAGATGACATCAGAGGTACGTACAAATAATATATATATTTTGTGCATGTAACAGCAGTTTAACTAGAAAAGTCTCTTGTCATTCATTTTTACCGAATGTGCCAATGTTTAATAGAAAATTAAGAAGTTTATTTTAATTCAGAAAGGTGCTATATTTTTCTTCAAAATATTAACCTTCACACTCTTTGATAGTCTCTCAAGGGTTCAACAATATATTATAATGCCAGTTTGTGGTAAATAATAACAGTTTGTAAAAATCAAGTAATGCAAGTGTGTCTTCAAATCATTCTGGTAATTAAATGTTGTCTCATGCGCGCTATCAAAACATAGACATGAGTGAAAATCCGTGCGTGAGAAATTAGGTGAATTTAACGAATGTAGCATGTGTTCTATTTATGCTCCACTGTTTTGCACAGAATCATTATTGATAAAACATAATCCAGTATTATTTCGGTGTCAGAACGAAATTTCTGAACCAAGTAAAATCACTTACCGTAGTTTTTTTTTTTAACTCCCGTGAACAAAGTGAGACAGGTGAAAATATTTTCGTTGAGGATCAAAGTAAATATATACATATATATATATATATTTGTATGAATGTCCACCCAATAAGTGGTCGAACGAGTTGAACAATCTTGATAATTTTCTGCAGGGAGTTTGTTGGGTTAACCTACAGTAGATGTGACCCATGGTGCTAGCTGGCCATAAAAAATGATGGCGTTGGATTTTTCTCCACAGCGGCAAATTTGCCTCTACTGCGGCAGATCGTCTGGAGAACGGGGCGTTCTATTTTTACCTCCGCCAAGGTTATATTTTCGCCGGCCTTGTCTGTGTGTCTGTCATTAAAACTTTTCGATCAACCAATACACGGTGAAAAATTCATATTAGTTTTTTGATGAGATCACAAAATTCCCTTGCAACCCTAATTACTTCATGGTTAGCTTTGATGTGGAGTCGCTGTACACGAATATCCCCGTTCTCGAAACGCTTAATACTTTGTGCAATTTACAGGGATTGTTAGGTATGTTAGGAGAAACAGATGATTAACTTTTGGTGAAGATCTGTCCATTCGTTTGTTTGTTTGTCTGTCTCCCTATTTTTTGTTGGTGCCTCAACTCAAAAAAGTAATGGACGGATTTTCATGTAATTTACTTGAGTTGTTTGGTTCGACAGTTTGTCATGAACTGTTTGCTCGTTCGTTTTTTTGTCACTGTGTTTGATTTTATGCTTGTTAGCACAGTAACTAAAAAAAATATGAATGGATCTCTGTGAAATTTTCAGAAATTGTTTGTAATATTGAAAGACATGATTGGTTAAATTTTGGTGATGATCACTAGGTGTGTTTGTGTGTTTGACTTATGTTTGTTAAAATGTTTGTTAGTGCATTAACTCAAAAAATATGGATGGATCATTATGAAACTTTCTTGAATTGTTAGTTATGTTGGAAGACATAGTTGATCAAATTTTTGTGATGACCGGCGGGTCCGTTTGTGAGTTTGACTAATATTTGCTAAAATGTTTGCTAGCACAATAACTCCAGAATTATGGATGCATCTTCATGAAATTTTCTGGAATTGTTAGTCTTGTTAAAAGACGTAATTGATAAATTTTGGTGATGATCGGTTGGTCCGTTTGTGTGTTTGACTTATGTTTGCTAAAATATTCGTTAGCAGCATTACTCAAAAAGTTATGAAGGGATCTCCAAGAAAATTACACACTGTCAACATTATTAAAAGGCACAAGTGATCAGATTTTGGTGTTGATGTAAAGAAAATCATGGTTTCAGAGACGCTCTGAATATTTCGTTACCGCTGCCTTGCTTGGCGGATGTATGCACTCTCAGAGTGCTCTACTTTTCCAATGTTATTATTGAAGAGCGAGCATCTAATCTCCTCGAATGCGGCTGTGCCCCAGCCTTATTCGTCAAAAATGACTTCGTTGAATTTGCCCACTACCGCGAGTGGTGATCTTACTCTACTGAGGCGAGCTAGTTACCTCCGATAAGGAGGTTATGTTTTTATCGGGTTTGTCTGTCTCTCTGCTTGTTTGTTTGTCTATCTGTCCGTGTGTCACCAAGATAACTCTAGAAGTTATGGACGGATTTTGACGAAATTTAAAGGGATTGTTAAGTATGTTAGGAGGAACAGATAATTAACTTTTGGTAGAGATCCGCCCATCCGTTTGTTTGCTTGTTTGCCTCATTTTTTTCAATGCCATAACTCAAGAAGTTATGGACGGATTTTTATGAAATTTACATGAGTTGTTAGCTATATTCTAAAGAGTGAATGGCCAAATTTTTGTAATGTTTGTAGGTTCATTCGTATGTTCCTTGCTGTGTTTGATTTTGATTTTATCTTTGTTAGCGCAATAACTCTAAAAGATTTGAGTGAATCTTTATGAAAAGTGCAGGAGTTGTTTATAATGTTAAAAGGCAAAAATGGTTACATTTTGTTGTAGAACGGCTTATTCGTTTCTATCTTTGAGTTGTGTTTCATATAATGATTGTTACGTAATGACTCAAAAACTTTTGAATCTATCTTTTTTAAAATTCACATGAGGTGTTAGTAATGTTAAAAAATTTAAATGATTAAATTTTCTTGCAGATCGTTAGGTTCGTTTGTATTTTTGACTTATGTTTGTCGCAATGTTTGTTAGCAGCATAACTCAAACAGTTTTGAAAGGGTCTTCAAAAAAATCGGAGAAACTGTTAATACTATTTAAAGAAACAACTGATTAGATTTTGGAGTTGATACAGAGCCAGTTGGTTTCAGAGCCAATTTAAATTTTTCGTTACCGTTGCCTCACTTAGCTTAGGTATACGCTCTCAGAGTGCTCTAGTTTTTACTATTTTCACAAACAGTTGTACATATCCTTGGAGAGGTACCGTAAGCACTTTTAACAGTGTAAATTCATATAGTAGGCAATTGGGATATGTAAGTTTTCTGTACTTCGTTTTAAGGAGTTAAAAATGAGACCCAATCATATGTTTAGCCCATAAAGTGATGATATTTGAACGATTAAGTGAAGTAGCCGCCAATAAAAAATGTACCCTGTTAGGAATGTGCCGTTATTTAGCAGCCAAGAACTCTACCAGCGATGTTAACAAATATAAGCGGAACCTTTTTTGAGAACTTTTATTGATGTTTACTCATAAACATATAAGTACTGTATATCCCATATATTACAACAGTATTTAGCTAATTTCTAACAGTGAATAGTTCTTTTCTTCTATTTTCTCAATCTAGCCACTATTACTGTGTTTTTCTTTTACTTTTTCGTTGTACTGTTGCAAGCCGCAGTTTGTATTAGTGCTTACGTTTGTCAGTTTTTTTTCCGTTTTTAGCATCATGCAGATCCCTTCCTTTGTCTTACCTCTCTAGTAGGACAAGGTTGCCGGTGCTTAAGAGTGAGTGCTGCATGAGAGTGGACTGGACTGACCGCTTGCTCTTTTATCTTTTCAGTTTATTAGAATTTCTTTTTACGTGCCATACATTCCATTTTTGGTGGGGAGTAGTATTGGGACATCAAGTCTATTGAGCTTCTACTATTTTTCTGCGCTTCTGTTCGCTTGCTCCTAATAATGAATTAACGATAATCAGAAGGAACCAGGCAAAATGATGCTTCTTAAGGGGATCGTTTACAAATTTTGGAATTTTCTTTATTAGTGGTCCGATCTTATTGAAATTTTCACATAATATGTAAAATTGAAAAATAAACACTTTTTATTCGTGTAACTTTTTCCATTTAGGCCTTAGTTTTTTATATATATGTATATATATAATATATAGATATTAGATATATATTTTAAAAGAATAGAACTGCCTCAATTTTTATGCTAGAATAAAAACAAAGAGAGTTTTGGAATCCTTGAAAGATTCCCTACAACAATTACGTTTTGAAATTTTCTTTTTCTTTTTCGTTTTCTATTGACGTGAGATTTTATATGGGTGACTGAAATAGTTCAGTCAACCATCTAAAATCTCACG
>LQNS02278156.1:11011747-11047402 GCA_001587735.2 Parhyale hawaiensis
TGAAGCTCTCTATCATTTCATAGATAATTCATGTTTTTTAGCTGTTACCTTTGAGAGATTAATTCTTGTTGTTCTTAGCCACCTTTTTATAATCCGAATTTTGTATTTTCAGAACACTGATGATGGACTTTGAATAATCCGAAACGTCTGGTTTTTAATAATGTTTGTGATCACGTTGATACTTCTTTTTATCCTGAAAATTAGATTCCCGGTGAATCAACCTATTTCTAGAGGATCAACTTGAACGCTATGCCAAATAAGGCGCTGCCGTTTTATCCTGGATTTTTCGATCAGGCTATAATGAGGAGGATGCCCCGACTTTGCACGCCGACTTCCTCCCTCCCAGGTGCTTCATCCTCATGGTTGAGCTAATAACTAGTTAGCTGACCAAGTAACATAAACACACAAATGTGTGACGTAACAGATCGCCTCACCCAGTCTACGGAGTCAGCTCTCCACTTACTGGCTGAGGCGAGTTGTAACGGCTCACATATACTTGATTATTTTGCGCTACTGGATGAACTTATGTTAGTTCAGCAATGGGTGGTCTTAAACTCACAAGGAAAGTATCCCCATTCTTACTACCCATGCCATTAGCCCGTTGCCACTCATGCGAATAAAAAAAACTCTGACGTTTGAACGAGAAGGATTGGAACTCAGTTCCGGAATGACACCATATTAGAGCGAATGGAGACCATTGCCAAGGATTAAGATTAGAAGCCACCGATGAGAATGAACATCGATTCATAAAGTTGGGTCACCTTTTCCATTAACTTTCTTGGATTAAAGAAGTCGGCAGAAAGAACATATTTTTCAGATCTCTGTCAAAATCCAAGACTCAATCCAGTGCAACCATATTCAGAAAATCGGGTGAACTCGACCATTAAAAATGATATTATGGGCAAAAAATTACTCTGCGTTTCAACTTCACATACTGTATGTAGCTTCAAGCAAATTCTTTGTCAGTTCAGTTGCCTTTTTCAATGTATTCTCGGTAAAATGAAAGTTGTGAGGTAACAGCAAACTATCGTGAGAAGAATACTAAAAAGATGGCTGAGGGACGTCGGCAAAGCTTAGACAGCTGCGAAGACAAATGTGAAAATCGTGGCTGATGGTGAAAAATCTTAAAATGTACAGTACTCAATTAGAGTCTTTCTTCTTTCGAATAAATGAATTAAGATTCAATGCATAATTAACAGCACCACTCACTCGATTCACTACTCTTTAGCCAGACACTATGTTGGGATACAGATAATGTTTCTGACAATGAAGAGTAACCAGTATGAAAGTCTTTACCGCATAGTTCATGCTTTTTAAACCTCTTGGGAGTCAGCAAAAGTTGAAACAAAAAGCCACAATAAGATTCAAAGCAGTATATTTATTAATTGTTCTTTCCCGGCTTGATATGGCAGTTTTGAGTGAACCTCATTACATTTTAGCAGCACTTATTGATGCCACAGTTTTAAACATCGTGCATTGAAATTTATGAACTGAATATAGAGTTAAGGGAAATTTAAGTTGCAGGTCGTGTTCTTATTATTCATAAAATTTCGGTTGCTTTATGTCTAAAGGTCGCTGCCTACGACTGCACAAAATGCGAACCGTTCAAGGTTTTTCAATCAAAAATTTCCCCAAGTGTGCCTACAATTTCTCATTCATGAACATCAGCATTTTCCAAAATATACGTCACTGCCAGGGTAAAGTCATTCAAAAATAGAAAAGATACTCAAATTTCTACTATTAGCGCTCGCTTTAGTGCAAAAACGGCTTTGGTTGCTGGGTATTTTATATGGTTTGTCAATAGCATAAACCTATGCATCACAAATGTTTCCACAAAAAACTGACAGTGATTTTATAGATCGAGCAGCTATGGTCTAGGAAGTTTATGATGCTTCAACGGTGCACGGTAAGCTCATACAACCCAACTACACTTCTTCATTCGTAAGACGGGTTCAGGAGGCTTTTTCTCCTTTTTCGAAAAAAAAACATGTCATTTATTACCATGTTTACTTCTGTAGAGTTGTCAGTTATCGTCACTCCACCTTATAAGTTCGATTAGCTCAAATACCAGTGCAGCAGATACTATACTTCAGTTCGTGTTCAGCTGAATAAAACTATTCATTTCCATTGTCTTAATTTAATTGAAAGCGATGTTGCTATACATATCAGGCATCATCCACGTATTTGTTGAAGCTACCGAAAATAATAGCTGCAAGACTAGTACGCATTTTCTTTTCTTTTCTGCATACTTAATATCTAACACTGAAATTACATAGGAGCATCGTATTTAATAACCAAAAAATAAGAGGATCTTTTTTTGTTTAAAGCGAAAGGAAAAGAAAGAAAGCTATGTACAGAAATTGTGTTAGGTGAAACTGCTCTGTTCTCATGAAAGACTAAACTACGTTATGGTGAGATTGTCACTAGAGAAGTCACCATATTCAGAGGAAATATTTCAAGTGATTCAAATCAAGGGTGTTACCATTGTGCTTAGGTCCTTCTCTATGGAGTAGCGGTGCACTATAGATTTACATACCATATAACATATTATATTACAGCAGTGTTATAATACAGGTCTTCTGAACATGGATTGCAATCATGAACATTTCTGAAGCAAGCACAGAGGCAGCCCTGGTATTGGTGCTTGTCAAGTTTTCACTACATTTCATCATCCTCCTCATTGGACCAATGTAATGGAGAGACATATATTCTCCATTAGCACACTGAAAGTGATTCACCCATCGAACTATCGAGTGATAATTGACATTGTTGCGCACGCACCAGTCAGTTACTGACCTTCGTATTTTTTCTTGTATATACGCAATTCGAGTTCCCCTGCGGAGCCACAGCTAGGCTCCACATAGTTATAAAGCTATGGTATCAGTGACAACACATTCTTCTACCTGGTAAATGTTGAGCATTTAATTTCATGGTAGTGTTATCTGTTGTGAATTATTTGCAATGTCTCTCCGGTTTGATTTTCTACTAAGAAAATCATTAGCTTGGAGTCTGTTAATGAGTTAGAACGCTGGTAAATTAATACGAGATCTTTTACCTAAGTCTTAGGGCCTCCCTATGAAATGCTTGCCACTAATTATTACACTCTTCATGCTCCGTTCAGGAGTGTTGAGATTACATCAGCCTTGTACTTAGCAGGAGCGTATCTGCTTCGTTCTGTTTTACGGCTTGATATAACTGAAATGCATAAAACGTTGCTTTCATTAATTTAAGGCAACAGATGTAAATAAGTTCTTATTGATGCTACCATACAATGAAGTATATTATTTAAAAAAAAATTCAAACTTTGACAAGGAACCGTAGTTGATGAGATGATAGGCGTTGTTGCATTGCAATAGCGTTACCAGTGTTTTGACACACCCTCACCCTGTCACCACTTCACTGTCACCACTGACTTTACACCTTGCATTTCAGGTAAAGGTGTGGTAAACAGGGAATGGTTCCAGAAAGCGTCCCAGTTATGGGAGGTCAACACCTGCATCCGCTTTGAGGAGATGAAGCCCGGCGATCAGAGAAAGTATTGTGCGTCCGTCAGTATGGGGACTTGGTGCCTCAGCCAACTGGGACGTTATTCTCCAACTGAAGTCACTATGTACACACCATGTGGGGTAAGATTCAGTCAAGGGACTAGTTTTCATTCTATATTAGTCTCTCCGATTTTACCATGCAGTGCCATTTCGTTAGTTATCTAGAACAGTTCATGTTTTCGGTGTCGAAGTGCTCTGACGGCACATTTAATGGTATTGTCTCTCACTCTCTATTATAATGAGAGATTAAATAAACTGCCTTCAGAGAGCGCAAACCATCTTCAAGAAACGCAACCAAGCAGAAAGGACAGGTGAGCATACAAATAACCTGGCGGGTCTTCATCAAATTTATCCAACTTTTGATCGTGACATTACTAACAGCTTTAGTAAATGCTTAAAGATCCATTCGTAATTCATTGCCTTGTTGCTAGCAGACAGCAGACATATAGGTAGACAAACAAACAAAATAGCGAAACATCAAATTTCATGCACCTGTTTCTCGAGACATAGTTGCAGCATAGACCGCAACAGTACTTGAATCTTAGGTCTGACGCTGGCAGCCAAAAGTCGGCAAAGGAAAAATGGGATTTTCTCAAGAGCTATTCTTTTCCCCTATCTAATACTGAAGAAAAAAATTCCAGGGTACCCAACATTTTTCTTGCGGAGAAGGTATCTTGGAAACAGCGGGGACGCACTTGGGCTCTTGCCTGCATGACCGTGTCTGGACATGTTCATAATAGCTCATGAGAAAATCCCATTTTTCTCATTTTGGCCGCCAGCGTCAGAGGCCAATTCGACCTAAGAGTCAAGTACCGTTGCAGTTTCCTGGAGATTCGTTAATTTTTTTTTCCAGTTATATTACTTGCAGACAAGCTAGGCTGACAAAGAGACAAAATTAACCGACCGATCAACTAAAGATAGTCATCCGTTTTTTTGTGTTATTTCTAACAGCTTCCGTAAATTTCTTGAAAATCCTTCCATTATTTTTAGAATTGTGTTGTTAGAATATTGTAAAGAGACAGAAGGAACATCAACAAATTTTATAATTTTTTTTTCATCTAACACTAAGAATGACCGTCGTGTGTTTATGTATTTATTTATATGTTCGGTGTCACGCTCTGAAGAATAGATAGGGAAAAATTCTTTCTTTTCCAGCGTTGAAGTTCACTCAATACAGATACATATATACAGCTTCTCTAAGCATTCAGTTGCATCTTCGTTTGTGCTCTCTTCTGAGGTTTCCTTTATCCAATATTTATTTACTAGTGGACACATGCGTGAAAAAATTCACTCACTAATCGATCTGTTTACTTTCTTCTTTGACTTGCTGCTTGTACATTTTCCCGCTCACGCTTATTACCAACTCTTATTACCTCTGCCAAGGAGGTTATGTTTTCGTCGTGTTTGCCTGTCTGTCACCAAGATAACTCAAAAAGTTCAGAACAGATTTGAACGAAATTTTAAAGGATTGTTTGGTATGTTAGGAGGAACAGATGATTAACTTTTGGGGAAGAATGTCCATCCGTTTGTTTGATTGTCTACCAGATTTTTCTCAATGCCTTAACTCAAAAAGTTATGGATGGATTTTGATTAACTTAAACCGAGTTGTTAGGTATATAACAAAGAGCAAGTGACCAAATTTTGGTAATGATCCGTTTGTTCGTTCGTTTGTCACTGTTTTTACTTTTATGCTTGTTAGCACAATAACTCAAAAAACAATGAATGGATCTTTAGGAAATTTATAGGCGTTGTTAGTATCGTTGAAAGACATAAAAGAAAACATTTTGGTACAGATCTGTTCGTTCGTTTGTATGTTTGACTCATGTTTGTCATAACGTGTGTTGGCAGCATAACTCAAAAAGTTATCAACGGATCTTCAAGAAAATTACACAGTTTGTTATTACTATCAAAAGACACAAATGATTATATTTTGGAGTTTATACAAGGAAAAGTATGGTTTCAGAGCCAATTTAATTTTTTTTGTACTGTTTCCTCACTTGGCGAAGATATGCGCTTTCAGAGTGCTCTTAGAATTTACTTCTGAAACCCATCTGCTTCAAGTCTTTCTTGTCACTCTACCCCATTGGCGCAATCATCTCTCCTTTGATAGCACGTCTTCGTTCTTGAGACTGTGGTAGTCTCATTCTCCTTGTACGCTCCCTATCCTCTTTCTTAATTAAACTTGCCTCTTCCAAAGTAAAATCATAAGTAAAACACTGTAATAAACTCGACTGCCCATCCAGTCAGCTTATATGCAATGTTAGTGCGCAGTATCCATAATACTGTTTTCCATACTTAACTCTCTGCTTCACTGAAGTGCTCAAATTTTGGTTTTTCAAGCGAAGTATTCACAGATCTATACACATTAGTCTTAATTACATTTTAGATTTCTATTACGGCTCTGATATTAGACAAGCAGGAAAAAGCAAAAATAATGCTCATTGTGTTGCATCGTTCGTTGTTTGCACTCCTATGGACACATGCCAACAGCAAGATTTTATAGCCTTTTTCTAATTACTGCAATTCTATTTTACAGTACCGAGGATACATTCACGAGCTTGGTCACACTCTGGGACTGGACCACACGCACCAGCGCAGTGACAGGTATGTTAGTAGCATCTTTTCTGGACACACCTATCATTTGTTTCAACCGTTGATTACAGTAAGTATTACGAGCGTCATGAAGGTTATGCTTTTGTCGGCGCTCCCTATCAAAAATCAAGGTCACCACATCAGCTAAATCCACAATTTAGCAGCTGAGTGACGCCTCGGCGTTCATAAATTTTGTTCTTGTTTTTTCTGTCTCTCAGTAAGATAACTAAAACATTAATGAACTGAACTTCATTAAATTGACAAGAAAGGTTAAATAGGTCAAGAGGAACAGTTAATTACCATTGGGTGAAGTTCCGTTTTTTTTTGTCTATTTTTTCTTCGTAACATAACTCCTAAATCACGAAAGTATTTTCATAGACTCACAGGACCTGTTGCTTGTAACAAATCACCTTATTTTGTAGATCATTTTTGTCCGTTTGTCTTTCGGTTTTCCTTTCTGTTTGTCAAAACACCACTCAAAAAGATATGGACGGATGTTCATGAAATTTATAGATACTGCTAGAAATGACTCAAGGAAGAGATAGTTAAGCGTTGCTAGTCACAAGATTTTGATGAGTACTGTACACGAGATATCTCGTATATGTATTAACAAAAGAGGCTAGAACTGCACTCTGAGTGGGCAAACCTCCTCCAAGTATGGATATACTACCAAAAATTTCAATATTTTCCAGAACTCAAGTCACTTAGCCTTAAATATTTGTTCACCGTGACGTCCATAACTTTGTAAATTTATGTTGCTAGCAGATAAAAGAAGGCCTGGAACAAAATAACTTAGGAGGAAGTAAACGTTCCGGCAAGAAAAGAATAGCTTGTACCTATAGTCAAACTCTTGAAACTGAGAGAAAAAGTTTACCATGAAAGAGCGAGAGCCTCTCAATATCGTCATGAATAATTGCAAGAGTTTGACCGATAATGTAGTTTTCTTTCTAACTTGATACAACTTTCATAAAAAATTAAAAGGAAGGCAAAGTATAACAACTGCTTATATAAATATATGTAATTGTAAAGTAACACTAATTTTGACCATAACTATGAGCTAGAGCACTCTGAATAGCGCATACCTGCGCCAAGCCAGGCAACAATAATGAAAATTAAAGTACGTTGGGAGAATGATTTTTTCTTGTTAGTTTCAAGACCAAAACCCAATCATTTGTTCATTTGTGCCCTTTGATAGTTATAGCATTTTCCGAGATTTTCTTCAAGACCCGTTCATAACTTTTCGAGTAATGCTGCCAATAAATATTGTGACTAACATTAGTCAAGCAGACAATAAGACCAACCGATCATCACCAAAATTTGTGCCCGAAAAGCAATTGCTTGCTTAAATAAGGGCTTGAGAAGCGTTCTTGACTTGTTTTGTTTCATCTGCTGATATGTGCTATTTTTATACGTCAAGTCTCTCAATAAAGTGATTCTGATTCTGATAATTTATGGCAAGCCATTACTGACAATTCCTGTGAATTTCATAGAGATTTGTTCATAACTTTTTTGAGTTATTTTATTAATAAGCATGAAATCAAATACAGATACAAACAAACAAACCAGAAACAGATCGTCGCAAAAATTTGATCATTCACTTTTCGTTAACAATTCTTGCAAATTCACTAAAATCCATCCGTAACGTTTTGAGTTATTTTGGTAGCAGACAAGCACACAGACAGATACACAAACAAAGCGAAAACACAACCTTAACAAAAGTAAAAACGTGTAAAGAAGTAAATGAAATGCCAAAGTGATCAAATCAACTTGTGAACAGCATACGATAAATAGTATTTTATAAAAATGTTATGATAGCTCAACGTATACTGTACATTGTAGAAGTGAACCGAATGTCTGTTTTTAACGTTCGCGATTGCGAAGATTTTGTTTTGATATGCTAGAATACGAATGTTTACTCAAAGTTTCATTTCACAAGTAATATTGCATTCCATTTGCATTCTAGAGTATGAAGTCGAGACTTTGGAGTGGGCTATTCGAAATGTGAATTCATTGTAAGAGTTTAACCATAGAAAATTGAATAGCTAATTAAAATCCATCAAATTTTCTTTGTTTTCAGGATACATGACAAGGACCCACTCTTACACGCATTCCACGAACCTCTTTCCTCAACCACCTCCCTTTGAAAGAGAATTATTCGCTGTAAGATTGACTAGATTCACTAGATTGCATGCAAGCCATTATTGATATTGTTAGTAGAAGCTTAAACTCTAAGCATCTAATAGTTACATTCTATTATTGACAGATTGAAGTATAAAAAGAACAATTTTTCTGCTCTTTCACCAGTCAAGTTACTTCGTTTTTCATCGAATACTAGGCCAGCACCACTAAAAAGACGCTTACTCGCAACACTAGTTTGATAACAACAACACTAGCCAGATAAGACTTCGCTAACTGTAAAAAGATAAATATTCGCGTGAATCTTCCACCATTTCAGAGGATCTTCATCAGTGGATATTCTTAGATACATATTCACATTTCTACATGAGAAGACGAACGCGAATATTGGAAACCATGCGAATATTCGCGAATGGGGATATTTGGTCCACCTCTAGTACATTACATATTGAGTAATCCATAACACTAAGGGCGTGACCACTTGACGGATGATTCCGCCTGATTTATCATGATCCGTGCGTTTTTGAGACAAGTTTTTGACGTGATTCGGATAGCAATCAACCGTGATCAGGGTTGGAAATTGATAGCACGGTGACTTTCCTAGCGGGCTGATTATGCAGGATCAAAGAGTGATAGCAGCCGTTCAACAGGAAAATTTAAATTTTGAAATGCAAGTCCGTGATGTTTCCTTGTTTTAGGGATCATTTGAATATCGTTATTGTTGTAGTGTTGACTTCGAGAATTTAGTTTCGTAAGTTTTAATAACGTGCCTGGTTCAAAATGATTGAATATTGCTATTTTACTTAGGCATTGACTTCAAAACACGGTAAACTTCATCAGAAATCCACTCCCCACCATATGCTGTGTATATATGACAGACATTATTTTTTCGTAGACATACATGGCATCTCGGGTTTGTTTACAAAATCGTTGACACCGTTCTTGTGCTTTTCAGAGATCACGATGATCATGATCACGGTGATTCTGAATGTTCCCACAAAGAAAAAACGCCTTAAAGGGACCACAGCGTTTAATCGGCTTCCATTCTATTTCATTTTTTGAATAAAAAGAAGACTAATCGTCTGATCCCTCCCAAATTTTGTTCCTACATATATTGCTGCCGCTCTGTTGCACATTATGAAATTTCAAGTTTGTCAAAATTCTTGTTAAAAATGGGTTATCATAGAAAACGGGAAATTTTGAGGCAGTACTTGCTTAAAGATTTATTTCGGTATGTACGCGATGTGCACCATTATGAAAGACAGTTTTGAATCCTTACACAAATGTAGACCAACAAAACTATGTTTAGAGAAACAGGAAAATTCTTACTAGAACTGGAATCATTTGAAGAAATTTGAAAATGGTGAAAAATGAAGCTTCAAGACAAAAATTTTCGTTGCGCATTACTTCGTAACAAGAGGCAAATTTAACATTTGCTGAACATAAATTGTAAAACATTTATTGCCGATGAAAACGGTATGCAACACTTTGGGGATCAAATGAATTTATATGAAATAAAAGCGTTTGAATACGAAAAATATAATTACTTCTCAGGAGAAATTTGGAGGGTAAACCGTTTTCTTCGAATAACTCATTTTCTATGGAAAAATAGGAAAAAGTACGTGAGTCTAACCCGCTTTTTTTCGATTTTACATACGTGTACCAAGTTACATCCAAATCAGAACAAAAAATCATGACCCTATCCTTGCTACAGTCATATTCTCAAATTTCACCATGAAATTACCCGCTAACAGGTTCAAATTTTATTTTTATCTTAGTTCCGATTTGAATAAAACTTTGTACACATATTTAAAATCGAAAAAGAATGTGGGTTAGACTCGTGTGCTTTTTTTTTGCCATTTTCATCCTAGAAAACGAGTTATTCAAAGAAAACGGTTTTTAGCGGGAAAAGCCGTTTTCTTTGCATAACTCGTTTTCTATGACGAAAATGAGAAAAAGCACATGAGTCTATCCCTCATTCTTTTCCGATTTTAGATATCTGAATCAAGTTTCATTCAAGTCTTAACACAAATAAAGAAGTTGGCTTTAGGGGGTACCTACTTAACTATAAAACTACTACACCCACGTAATTAGATTCATTCACTGACTGAAAACCTTTCGGCTGATTGCCAAGTGTCGTACATCATTAGAATCGGAAAGAAATCTAGTTTCAGAAATTGAAGGGAAACAAAAATCAAATTTTTTGGTCCCCTTAACAGGCTGTGCTAGGCCGGCAAGAAAAACTTACACCTTCCAACAGATTACTGGCAGTAGTAGCCATCTCACTTTCATGACTTCTCTCAGTTTCGTGGCTCTGAACTTTGTAAGTTTTCTGGTTCAAGTTTTTCAATTCTTGGAGGTATACTCTATCGTGATGAAAGACATCAGTGGTGTACTTGTTTGTGTCATTTTACATAGTAAAACATCTATTGGACAATATAGCGTACCATTAAACCATTTTATAGATAGCACAATGCTCTTTCCGAGAAAAAATGACGTACCGTACAACAAAGCCGTCGGATCAGTACCTCTCTCTTTTTTGCTAGCGCTCTTGGCCTCAACTCTATAATGGCCGGTCTACTGCACCCTACCGTTCAAATTTCTAATTAAAGCACCGAGACAATAATTAAGAGCGGACCATAATGCAGAAAAACAGAGGTTCGCTATTTATGTCCTTGCCATGCTGTGAAAGTAAAAGTTAAAATATTGAGATCGCTTTTTACGAGAAACTTACTCTTCTTTCCTTTCATCAGATTGCCTGAATGTATAATGATGTTAACTTTCTTCTTACTTGCATTGCTATTTGAAGTCATTCTGCGTATTTCCTTCATATTGACACTATGCCTTACTTATTCTGTTACAACTTACGGCTGTAATTTGTATGCAAAGCATCACCATCCTTCTGCTTGCAATGGCAAAACTAATACCCCCCTCCCGCTAAAAAAAATCATTTTTCATAATGACCAGCAACAACGTCGTAATACGAATATTTCGTGCACTTCAGCTGTGAGCAAGAACCGATAGACTGGTTATTAAGTGCTTACAACAGACTGAATTTGAACGCTGCAGTAAATTAGCAAGTATATTGATTAAATAAGACACTGATAAGTTACTAAGCATATCAGTAAACAAGTATGTACACCACGGTCGCTGTAGTAGTTGGAAAAAAATACATTTCCAGTTAATAACAGCTTGTAAAAAATGCAGCATGCAGCCATCAACAATTAGTGCTTCAGCTACTGTAAGATCTGTGACACCGCAAACTCTACACTTTGCCTCAAGATAATGGCTCAATGAAGCGAAGCGGGATTGGTACTGCAAGTGTTGCGCTATTACTATTGGCCGACATAGTAACAGGGGAGTAACCGACAAAATAAAAAAAATGAAAGCGTAAGACACTGTAGTATGTTAATTCACCTCTTGGAAGTATCCAGTTCTTAATGCTACTACAGAGTGAGCTTAAAATCTACAGCCACTCTTAGACAAGTTTATCTGATTTACGACTTCGCTATATGCGAATTCGCTTATCTAATAGACAGTTAGCTATTATATTATTGTGATCACTGACTCACCTTACGCGAGAAAACTCGATCCTGTGCGAACTCTATTTACGAGTTTTGCGTTCGACGAACGGCCAAATTACAGTACTTTCTTATTCTCGTATACAGGTTTTTACTAAAAAATATATTGTTGTAAGATACCATTATGGTTGCGTTTCAACGAAAAAGTGCCTGATTTACGTATAGAGCGTAATCCCCTTGGTATGATGGAGATAGATGCGATCGAAATATGGAAATTCATTTTATGCGAGGTTCTCGGGTCCGTAATGCAAAACGGAAACCTGATGTATTTTTGCAAGTCATTAGTCTGATGCTACGGTGTACTTTTCGCGTTAGCCAAAACCACTGCTGCTACGGAATGACTAAGGCTTGTGCTTTTTGGATAGGCATGCTTTTATGAGAATATTCGTGTCCAAGACGGCGATAGCAATTAAAAAAATTCGATAAATGAAATTGAATAAGCAATCTATTTATTGGCCAATTTTATAAATTTAATATTTGAGGTGCTCTATGCTTGTTTGAATATTTTTAATTTATTTCCACAGGGCCTTCCAACTGTTTTTACAGTATGTTACGTTTGATTATGCAAATTCGACTTATTTTTTACTTTATTTTTCAAGATAATTGTCTGACATTTAACTGTCAATATAAACTAAATGTATGACTATGCTGCAAATATATACAACATTTGTAAAACAAATATTTAGCCATTTGCTATGATTTAATTTATTAAAAACGTTACAAAGGGGAAATAAAACCAAGGAACTATGACCAGAACAATTCAATTATCACTGAAATAAGTGATCAGTAGTGGTAAACATAACAAGTTAATTGGAACATGCCAACCTCCATTATTCAGGATTTGTATAAGGCGATTATCAATAGACTTGGTCAGCTTTGATAGCTTATATGGTGGAATAGAATCTGTAGCTGTTTTTACAGGCTTACTTTGCTCGAAAGCTGCCGAAGACCTTCATAGACCTTCCTTTTGATCGTTGCCCAGAGGTTCTCAATGGGATTTGAATGGGAGCTATTCGCTGGCCGGGTCATAATCCTTTTTTATTTAAATCCTCCATCCGCAAGCCAGTTAGCTGTGATCCGTGCTCGGTGTGAGGGAGTGTTATCGAGCTTTAATACCCAATTGGATCTGCACGTGATAGTCTGGCCATCAAGCTGTGGAATCAAGTTAGCTTCAAGAAACTGGCAGTACCTTTCTGCATTCACTTTAACTCCTTCTGCCACTTCAAATGGACCAATAAGGGTGTCACCTACTATTCCGACCTTAAACATTACACCTCGACCACCTTGTTGACGTTTAAGCCGTGTCTGTTGAGGTCGGTCATGGAGGACCCATCTAGACGCTCATCCATCTGAACCATCAAGAGTGGCTCTGCATTCGTCAGTAAATATGACATTGGAGAAATTAGTCTTCGTGTTCTTTTCAGCCCACTTGACCCTATTTTCTTTGTGACTTTTTGTTAGAAGTGGTCGTTTTATTGCCTTTTTCACTTTCTCTAGCCTCTGCAGAACTTCACATCTTGTCTTTCTGATTAGTATTGGGGCTCCAGCGTCTTCAAATATCACCTTACTTGTAGAAAGTTGTTTTCTTGCCATAGAAACCTTCAAATGTCGCATATCCCGAGCAGGCAATTTCCTCGTAGAGGCTCTATCAGGAGTTTTCCAGTTGACTTTACCTTCAATTGCATAAGCCTCAATTGTTCGGAAATCACGCTGTAATTCCTCGGAAACTCCGACCGTTGTCTTACTAGTAGCCAATAACGAGGTCACTTTGATTTTTTCCCCACTGGTTAGACCGCTTTTCTTGCCCATGTGGACTAGAGAGTGATGTTGCATAATCTGGCGTAACAGCAGAGCCCCGTGCGATTAGCAAATGTTGTCAAAACGTGGGAAATGGTTCCGTTTTATTTTTCGCCAATTGTTTTTATAGCTACTACATATGCGTACCTGTGCACTAACTTACTATTAACATTCTAAATGTTTGACGCTTATGTTGAAAAATATGTAAAAAAAAATTATATTTCATAATTAAAGGTATGATACTGTACATATATTGAAAATGGAAATTTAACTCTGTTCAGCAACTGAGCTCCCGTATTTCTGACAGAGACGACTATTTGATCAACCCGTTCCATCAAATGGATAACACGAAGAACTTTGATGTTCCTTTTGACTACATGTCGGCCATGATGTACCATGTGAGTATTTGTAACGTTAAGCAGCATACCATTCGTAATTTGCTACGTCTGCACGGATCTCAGGCAGTCGAATTTTGCATTGATGGGTCTCATGCAAAAACAATTTTTCACCTTTAACAACTTCAAATAATTCTAGTAGCTATGTTGAACGCAGTATATGTAGCTACTAACTATCCTGAAATTTATTGCAAAGTGCCGCGTATAAGACAGCTGATACGATTAATGTTGCCAATTTTAGGCGCTCAACTGATTTATTAAAATGAATTTCTGCACTGCTGATACTGAAAAACATGGGAGTATAAAATAAATCAGGAATTAATTCTTTGCGCGAGGTCACTATCCAGTGGAGTCGGTTGAGGTTCCTCAAGTTGCCATAATGCTTACAAGGGATGTAACTGATTTCAGTGTGTCCAGAAATTTTGCTGGTTGGACTTTTACTATTTTGGCGACAGGTTACACCCACCATACGTAGAGTGCTCTGCTATTCAATTCCGGTAAAGTCTAAAAAACTCCTCGGTTCGGATGGCTTAGCAGGAAAAAAATGCCTAAAGTATATAATGGCCGTAATGGGCCCCGTAAACGTATATCTCAGGCGCTGGAGTGACTGATGTGGAATGTCACAGTAAACTCTGTTTCTATATTACTAGCTTTGATCCGGTAACTTTAGCTTCTGTTAGATAATACGAGTACCTGCAGGTAGACAGGCTTCTTGTACTAAATAATTTGCTACTTCAGAAACATATTTTAGTCTTTACTAGGTGAATAGCTTTGTGTCATCGATTATATCAATGATCTCGAATTTTTTTCTTTTTCAGTACGTTTTTCAAGCCACTCGTCTGATACGTCTCGAGAGAATTTCATTTCTCTCTCGAGCGATCATACATCAAAATAACTTAGCTAAATCTTTGAATCTATTAATGAACACCTTAACACAAAAGAAGTCTCCTTCCATTCAAAAATAATAATGTTGTGCTTCAATTAACGATGACTGAATACCCTCGAAACGAATGGAAACCGATCTGGCACTCGTATGACGCGCGAGTTCCACCATTTAAGAACTTTTAGATCAGTGGTTCTTAACTTGGGGGGGGGGGCGTAAGAGGATTCCAGGAGGGGCGCGAGCCTCCACAGTAAAACCTGATTTACATTACTTATCTTCATACGCCTAGGAGGTTATGTTTTTGTCGTGTTTTTCTGTTTATCTGTCACCAAGATAATTGAAAAGATTATGAACGAATCTATACGAAACTTACAAGGATCGAAAGTCATGTTAACAGTACGTTTG
The DNA here is from genome assembly GCA_001587735.2 of Parhyale hawaiensis. Classification (NCBI taxonomy): domain Eukaryota; kingdom Metazoa; phylum Arthropoda; class Malacostraca; order Amphipoda; family Hyalidae; genus Parhyale; species Parhyale hawaiensis. Next base: position 11,027,082 of record LQNS02278156.1, read on the forward strand.
GTGGAAATCCGTTTATCTGTTTGTTTGTCTCTTTTTTTCTCCTGTGCCATAATTCAAAAAAGTTATGAACGGATTTTCATGAAATTTGCATGAGTTGTTAGGTTTATTACGAAGAGTAAATGACCAAATTTTTGTGCTAATAGGTTTCTTCGTTTATTGCTGTATTTGGTTTTTTGTTTGTTAATTCAGTAACTCAAAAAGTTCCTATTGGATCTTTATGAGATATACAGGAGTTGTCCGTAATGTAAATAGAGATGATTAAATTTTCTTGCAGATTAGTTGGTCCGTTTGTGTGTTTGGCTTTTTTTGTCATAATGTTTGTGAGCAGCATGACTCAAAAAGTTACGAACGGATTTTCAAGAAAATTGCAGAAACTGTAAATACAGTGGCTGCAATAAACAAAGTTATTGCATAATTCGGTGATAACTTTGTTTTGTATTCCTCGCCATTTGAGGGGAGAGAGGAGGGTGGCATGACGTGTGTTGCTCCACTCCCGCACCACACTCAAACCTCCGCTACACAGTCAGTCTGTGGTCCATCAGAGCTCGATCTAGTACAGAGTACACGTATACGTTGCGCTGGTCCATGTGCCTCGACGTTTCTACCTTTTCACTTATTTTGGCACCATACCAAAAACAACCACGGCTTCACAATGAGCCGAATGAAGCTTACCATTGATGGAAAGACTCGCAACCTCACTGTAATCGAGCAAGGAGTGCCGGTGAACTGCGTAGCTGTCGAACTCAATGTCAGTGTCCTCCGTCAAGCTTAAAAAAATTAGCTGCCGTACTCCCTACCGGGACCATACCGGCCGGCAAAGTGGGATGTGGGCGAAAAAAAAAACATTAGCAAGAACTGACAAGGTGATGGTGAGAGAGGTGAAGCTTGCTGTTGTCTTTCTTTTACGCCCACACCCCACTTTGCCTAGCAGTATGGTCCCGGCAGGGAGTGCGGCACCTGATTTGTTAAGCTTGAAGAGGGACACTCGGCTGACATTCAGTTCGACAGCAACGCAGTTTACCGGCACTCCTTGCTCAATTAGAGTGAGGGTGCGAGTCTTTTCTTCAATTTTAAACTTCTTTCGACTTATGGTGATGCCGTGGTGGTTTTTTGGTATGGTTCAAAAATAAGTGAAAAAGTAGCAAAGTAGAGGCCATGGACCAGCGTACTGTACGTACGCGTACTCTGCTCGAGATCTTACAGATCACAGACTGACTTTAGCAGGGATTTGTGTGTGGCGCGGTGGTGAAGCAACACATGTCATACCCCAATCCTCTCTCCTCTCATATGGCGGGGAATGCGAAAATTAACTTATTGGTGAATTATGCGATAACTTTGTTTTTGTGGCACAGGGGTTAACTCTGTTTTTGCGGACACTGTGCTATCAAAAGGATCAAATGATTAGATTTTAAAGTTGATACAAAGGAAATCGTAATTTCAGAGCCAATTTGAATTTTTCGTTACCGTTGCCTTGCTTGGCATAGGTATGCGCTCTCGGAGTACTCTAGTTTGAAATTATTTGGTACGTTTGGTTGTGTTTTGCTACCACATTTACTTTTAGAAACACTAAGGGGGCTCGAAGGCAAAAATATATCCCTAAAGGGGGCGTGGGAGTAAGAAGGTTAAGAACCACTGGTCTAGACTAAACAATGGTCCCTCGTTTGCCGGTTTTACTGCAGCGTGCACTACTCGCAATCGAGACCATATTATGTTTGGCAGTTCCTCCCCATCTGGATGGCGCGGCGCTTGTAGATAAACAGCGGCAACATGGTGCAATTTTATTGCCACATACAATAGACCTTGTAGATGAAATTGCACCTATTTGTTTAGCATTATTACAGAAGAATAATGATAATGAATTAGTTTTTTTTGTGATTTCTACCGTGTCTCTGTGACGTAATTTACCGACAGTGCTAATACGAAGTCAAAATTGAACTGCTTTAAACACACTATCAACAATGTTTTTGTGAACAGTAACACCCTAAAAAATTATTATCTGTTGCTCTCGAACTCATTGTTATAACATCGCATATTAGTGACGAGTGACGTGATCGAATCCCTCTCTTTGTATGCAAGAATTTCGAAAAGTTCTTTTGTAGTTTGAAATTTTCTAGTTAATACATTTATTGCAATAATATCTTCACACATCCTTTACCAGCATTTTCAACTACCGTCAGTTTTGATTAAAATAATCTGTAATTTCAGCTGCAAAAACACTAGCAAATTGGAACGAATATCCCTTATCTGATATACTGTAGGTCTTTTCATTACCATTTTAAGCTTTGTGGAGATGCGTTTTTTTCGTAATGTGCAATAGATAGCGTTTTCTTCCGTTGCACTTCAAATTCAGTTGTTAATCAAACTGAAATTCCGACCCATTTATTTCTGTACAGGCGGCTGTCGAAAAAACTGGCCACCTGACCTTCATAACGAGAGACGCGCGCTTCCAGCACCTGGCGGGGTACTACAACGGACCTTCTTTCATGGACGCCAAGATCATTAACCGCATCTACAACTGTCAGAGTAAGAGCTGATCGGGTTAGGAGGGCAGGTATCGTTAGAAACATTCAGCGCGTCACGCAAAGCCAGTCCAGAATTAGATCTATCGTATGAATAGCATTGCTGACAATCTCAAGAGAAATTGACAGCCATAGAATATCGTTAACACATTCAAGCTGGCTGCAATCCGTTACTCACATTAACGCACACTGCCCAATTTTTGTGATATTTATCCTACGGTAAATTAACTTATGGCGTGGGCGGTAATGGATAAAACCGTGATCTGAAAAATGGCTATTTGATAGGTATAATTACAGGTCATGTGTGAGATCGCCCTTATCTAAAGAATAAGGCTTATCCTCCATGTCGCTAACTCAAAATTAGTTTTTTCAGGAAACTATTAGTGTTATTGTTTGATAAGGTCCGTGTATGCCATAACGGAAGCAAAAAGAGGAGGGATATCTGCTCACTTCCGCGGGCAAGTCTTACATCGAGACTCAAGCATTACTCGGACAGGTTGCTCGGTTGTAGACACGCAATGAGCCTAAAAGAGGCCGATCCCCGAGGTAGTTTTCATTCTCTACCAAGTAACGACTCTATTTACGGTCATTCGTTTTAACTTCAGCCGCATGGTGATGTTGAGTTTATAGCACAGCGTAGAGGAGAGCAGATATTGCAATTTTATTTGCTTCCATTGAGGCCTCAGCACACATGCACCTCACTACAATTTAGCGCTAGTGACAATTGCATAAAATACTAAATTATAACTTTGCGTCATGCACCTCCGAAATATGTACTTGCCTGATGCGATACCACTGTGCCGAGGTATTAGCAAGTATGTTGGAGCATTTTATAGCATTGATCTTAAATTGATCGTAGCAGTGACTGAAAAAGCTTGTCCCGAGGCCCGACAAGCTTTTTCAATCACTGCTACGATCAATTTGAGATCAATGCCTTAAAAACCCTCCTATTTCGAGCATACCATTTGTCCTCCTCCTATCTTACCTTCTCAAACAAAGTTAACTTTCTCCGTACTTTCTTCAAAAATAACGGTTACTCGCACCATCAATTGGACCACCACTGCAAATTGTTCCTAAATAAACTGTTCGATCCTGGCATCAGCAAACCCTCTGTCCCTAAATTAGACTTCTCTCATTCGCTCCCGTACTATAACCAAGCCTCTGTCAGTGCAGCAAACTCATTGAAAACATTCCTTTCTGATGCCTACCCACACATAAACTTTAAATTTTCGGACAAAAACACATTTACCGTAGGCTCATACTTTACATTCAAAGACAAACCACCCACACCGCTCCTGTCAGGTGTTATCTACCGTTTCAAATGCAGAGGATGCAACGCCTCGTACATTGGTAGCACTGGACAACATTTCAAAGCTCGCATTGACCAACATTTAGGTGCATCAAGCCGAACCGGTCTACCACTTGCTAAACCTTCCCATTCAGCTCCCCGCCTGCATGCTGAGCAAAATGACCATCCCATAAACAAAAATGACTTCTCAATCATTGCTTCCTCTAATCCAATCGAACTCACAACATTAGAATCCCTTTATATCCATAGAACAAGACCTAACCTCAACATTATGACCTCAGCTGTACCTCTTCACTCTATAATTCTTACTGCAGTACGAAAACAAATGACGTAAATCCTCATATCAACATTGAGGTCATTCCAACATTAATTACCTGAAGGCAATTCCTAATATCGTAAATAAAAAGCAACTTTTAATTTCATTTATAGATTCGTATTCGAGTTAGCGAAAACATTAACTTTGCTTTCACAATTTTTTCCACATTTCACTAGAAATAATTTGCAGCAATATCGTTAATTTCAAGCATTTAGAAATGAAATAGAATTGCACACTGAAAAACAATGTTATATATTTCCGACAATGTCGGCACAACCACTTGGACGGTAATAATATTTGTATGAAAAACTAAATAATATTATTCATCAATTAACTATGCTGTATGATGAAAACGATTTCCGCAATAAAGACTACTGTTAATAATTTTCGGCCGTGGATGCCGCTACAATCGTTCTTTATTAGAATATTCAGGGCTATAAGAACCTCAGGATAGCAGATTTCACCGTTAGCTGCAAGTGACTCGATCGTGACCGTAGTAGCGACTTGATACTACCACAACTAGTAATTAGGGCTTAATATACGCCAAGCAGCTGCAAATCTGAGGCATTTGTCGAGATTTAGGCGTAGTTCATCGATGAAAGTAGGTAACTGAAACTGTGAGGGAAAGTAATCAAATCATGCGGGTACGGTCTTCGAATATCATGCGGGTATCTGATCCTCTTCTAGTCACACCACTTCACAATTCGGTTAATGGCTTAGTAAAAGTTGAAAACAGCTAGGTACATTACCCAGGGAAACTTTTCATAATTACAATGAGTTTGGAAAGAATACAGTACCATCGCACGCTGATGAGAAATTCTTGGTAACTATGTGCGCATTAAATGAGCGGACTATACATTAAAATTTTCAGTGTTCTGTTTTATGATAATGTACGAGCTATGCGCGTTTATTAATTTTGAGGAATCGTTTGTGAAATTCCTTTCCATGACGCGAAGGTGATGTAGGCAACAGAATGTGTTGGTTGAAGTAGAACGAAAGCTTTGCGTCACTAAACGAACAAATATTCTCAACCGCATGTTCGTGCAACTTTAGAATATTACTAAAAGCTTTTCATCAGAGTTGTTAATCTAACTCGTGCAACCCTAGCGAATGTATTGACTGCAAAAGACTGAGGAGCGGCACTATCCCCTCCTATTAAGGTATCTTTGTCTGCCGATAAGCTCTCTATTTCACACCAATACTTGCTCTGTTTTTCATCCAAAAACTCCTCTTCTCCAGAGGCGTACCTAAAAAAGTGTAACCTCGCATCCGACCCTTGCGAACACGAAGGATTCTTGGGCAGCGACTGCAAGTGCGTGTGTCCCGTGGGAACTGGCGGAGATAAATGCGAAATCTTCAATGACACTTACGAAGGTAAGTGAAGAAGACTTTTGGCGCATTTAGAAAATTTTATGGAGCATTATTGCGTACAATGCTGATCATAGTTGCGCTGCTATTTGCCACTGGACAAACACATGCAGTCACGGAGGCTGTAGAAACTATTTTAAACTAATCCGTGATGAACACACGTTAGCGGTCGTCAAAAATACGGGGACAGTCCTAAAACGAGACAGAATTAATTACTGTGTCCGTTTTGAGAGATTTTCTGCTTCGAGTTGGCCATTTTTACAATATCGCTAATGCACCAACGATCATAAAGCATTCCCCTTATTCTGTATAAGACAATATCACATTGTGGCGATGTATTGTAAGGTACTCTACCAATTATTATTAGCTTTTACTACGCCATTCTTCTAATCACTCAACGTGGCGTCGGAGCGTCACAAATTCTTACAGGTGGCAGTCTCCGTGCTAAGAGACCCAGCGCCGACATAAATCAGCATTAATCCGTACGGATAGCTATGAACACACCCCTGCCTCACCTCTTCCGCAGTAGTTGTCTTTCAGCAGCCGCACTATAAACATCTCAGAAGCCTGACTTCCTGACTGCTACATGATATTATTCATTTCATCTGATGATGCCAAGCTGTATTCGCGAAGCAGGCTATATTTTAAATAGAGGGAAACTATTTCATTTTTTTTAGATTGTGATAGCATAACGAATTTTAGGAATATTGAGAACAACCCGATAGACTAAAAACTAATGCTAAAAGCGATCTTTCTTTCAAGAAAATATGCATACACCGGGTGTTCTCTAACTCATGGTACAAACTTTGACATTATCTATTGAATCGCAAAACAAACACATTTTCATGAATAACGAAATGCCCAAAAATGCTTCGTTACCGAGATATCGAATTATTGAAATCTATTTGATTTTAGGGAAATTTCTCACTCTCTTATTTTGCACGACCCGCTATGTTATGTCAACATTTGTTTACCTGTCGTCTGCTGTCGGTGAACGCTGTGTAACACTCCCAACAACGATCGTTTAACAAATTTTCAAAGGACAAATTTAATCTCGGGTTATATTCGTCATTGGCATTCCTGGAGGATTAGCTCTGTATAGAATATCACTAACTGCTCCTAGTGGGTAATCAGCACGACTAGCAGAGTGGAAAGCAAAAAACGGGCACGTGACTTCTTAAAAATGAAGCCTAATAGACCAATACGGTATTCTGATTTGCACGTTCTTGCAAAGTGGATATGATGAAAACCCTGTTGGAAAATCCTAGAAACAAAATACTTGTGCCCAGTGTCTTGGGATATCTAATCTGTTGGGGCATCATCCGCCTAATAAGAATGCGATTGCATCTAATTTTTGTCCTACGCATTTGTTGAAGTAGATTTCTGAACATTCTAGAATTATTTACGGATTCAGTGTCGAAAATCATTGCAGAACATTATATATGTACATTTCGTACTGAAAGAGAACGATGCATTTTTTTTACTGAGTTGCCAGTTGTTACACCTGGCCATATCAAGAATCAAGACAATACTGGTACCGTTTACCTTCTAAATAATAACAATTATTTGCAGATGCGTTGGTGAAACAAATAACTCCCCTGTCCAAGACGTTCGAAGAACCTACCACCCTGACTACTCCTGATTACCCCACTCCTCAGCATGAGGGTAAGTTTTGAATTTCAGGGTTAAACTTCTGAACAAATTATTTGTCATTTGAGTAGGGGTCATGCAATAATTGAATATACAATAGACTCTAGACTCAAATGATACGCAATTCAATGCATGTTGCGGAACATGAAGTTTTACCAATGTATTTCACTAGACTTTCGGTAGCATGAAATAATTTACGTGTGGTTTATACGCTCTAGAAAATAGACTTGGTACGAGATATTTCAGGTTGATTTGCATCAACATTTAGTTTGGGGAGCGACGATGGTTGAGCTGAACAGTGAATAGCCCTGAAAATTTTAAATAACTAGAAGGTTGATGACAACCTGGGCATATCGTACCTAAATATAATCATATACTAGTGGAGGTTGGAGGTATATACACATAGATGGAATTGTTGTATAACTCTCAAGTTATCTTTGGGGAATATTGCTCTCAATTTGTCGTCGTATAGAGAGCCTTATATACGCCAGCAGTGAATCTCAGTGGCACATGGAATACAATTCATGTGTAATTCTTTTAAATTAATTAATGTGACTCTGATGTACTACTCACTGCAGAAAATATACAAAGGAAGGTTTTAAAGTAAAAAAGTCACTGTGTATGGAAAATAGCTAAACGCCTTATTGCATGTGTTGAACGATATACTGTATGTTTTCTACTCGTTCATAATATTATTGCCCCATCCCGTTACAGGATTCAACTTCACGTACATACTGGATGCCCCGTATTGCCACAGAGTTGTCCTCACTTTCGAAGACTTCCAAATACATAACCGGGATGCGGGGCAGAATAAGTGCTTAGTTGACGAATTCAACGTCAGGACTTCAGTTGAAGATGAGTTTGGGAAGACGTGAGTCCATTCATATATTTCAATGCTCAGTGGTTTCGGCTTAGTTTCAATGACACCAGCTTTTTTCTAAGATTAATCCTTGTAATCTCAGCTGCAAACTGTGCAACTGCCAGGATTTTTTTCTGGTTTTGTGGTAGGCTAGTCTGTTAGGAAGATGAATTCGCAAAATCGTACACAAGCATGAAATTGAAATGTACTGGAAGCGAAAAACAATTACCAAAAGGGTTGCCTTCTTAGACGATTCAAAATGCTGACCCTGAAAATACATTTTCTTACTTCTAGCCAACAAGAAGCGATAAGTAGCAAAACAAAGAGAAGTAGTTTTGAACGATTTTTGGCAGCAAAAATTCTACATGTGATGAATATTTGAAAGTATCCACGATAAGGATGACCGTAATGAAAGATTTAAATGGGGAACTATAAAAAATACATTCACATTTCTAGCCATATGAAATATCAACACTGAAGCCTGTCCCAGAATGGGGCGGGGGGCTACGGATATAAATTGCTAAACTGTAATTAGAAATTTGCCACTGGACGTACCGCAACTGTTATTTTTGGAAAACACCAAAGCCACGGTTCCCTTTCACTCTGGGCTTTGGCCTCCACTTTTTAAACTTACTTCTCACGAGATCACTATACTGCTACTTTTACGGAGGCATTCGATATCCGCGCCTTGTTGGGTGATTTATGTACGGAATAAAGTGGTCGGTGCCAGCCTAAAAATGCTGATGACGACCGAGCAGCACCGGAGCCGCAAGGATGAGCCGCTTATTATCCCGGCCAGGTGCCGACCATACGCCACCGTAGTTCCACCGAACATTATTAATTGGGTAGTACTGTCAGATGAATATCCTCCATGGTAAGAAATATACGTTTCCTCTTAATATTGCAGCTTGTTTCATTAAAGTAAAGTTAGTACGTTTCTTTCTTCCCGAGTGGAGATTTTCATGGCTTAATACTATTAGGTGCATCTGATTACCTTAATACTATTAAATGTAATATCATCCAATGGGTATGACGGGACCGCAGAGTATGCCTACATCACGAAGAGTCAAATTTAAATTCGAAGTTATACCAATTATACCAATGACATCTCCTGGTATAGATGTATCTATTATGTTGAAATCTGTAAACTTTATTTACTTGTTTATTCACTTACGTGTTTTCACATAGAATCTTTGCTTTAGGATAAGAAGAATGTTGATAATTGAAGACTTAATTCGATTGCACCCGTAAAACGGATGATGGCTCGAGTTCGGCTGCATATACATGCACGGTGAAGTTGACAGTGATACGGGAAACACAACTGGGCTACGTCACATTTTTTCTTTGTCCACAAGCAAAGAAGCTGCTGGTGGTGACCCGTACGGGCTGGAGTGAACAGTCATTTAGGCTAAAAAAATGCTATTGAAAAATCTGTTTGTAGCGCCCCTATTATTCTACGCACCTCAAATATCGTGTGGTCCTTGACTAGCTAAATAACAAATGATGTTTTCGAAAGCAATGAAGATGGTGTTGGTCTCCCAAGGGGTCACTTGCGGTCTAGTCTTATACTAAAATTTTGTGAACTTTTATTTACTTACTTGTTTACTTATATCTTACACGTATCTACAGTACTTGCTCGTGCACACACTATATGTTATTATTCATGGGACACAAATAAACTGAGCACACAAGTTAGCGAATAAAGCATCTTTCAGGCACCTGGACGCGACGGACATTTAAGGAGCGTCATACATTGGATACCGAGTGCTAGATATTGTGTCGAGTGAACTAAAGAATTGAAATTCTAAAATTTTAGCCGTGTGGCCAGTATCAGCAGCTAAGAGAATTGAAGAATAGCAACAGTCTACTGCTTTTTAAAGCTAAAGGGACATCTGCATTCACTATAGGAGAGGAAAATTTTCGAGCCTTGAAGATTTAATGATACTCTGTAGATGGTGTGATGATTAATGGTATGGGGGAGGAGCAAATGAGCTCTTCTGCATAAACGTGTATGTTAAATGTAAAGGTGATAAGAGAAATTCAACGGGATTACGTCATATGCACATGTATCAAAGACTCTAAACAAATACTGTTATACCGCTCCTGAATGGCTTCAACGACGTGACACCGGGACTTCTGGACAAAGACGTTCGTGATCGCCTGCGAAGCAACAGCCAGAAACCTAAGCATAAAGATCAAAGAACTACTCTCATCTAGCAGTTCTTTCAATACTTCAAAGGCGATATTAAGAATAGACTCCTCACCAAAGTTATCGGTGCAGAGACAGTGAATAGAAATAGTCTTGCCGAACATTGGGAGCAACATCCTCTGCAGTAACGTACTCCTCCAAGAGTCCCAAACTCGTACAGTCCAAATATTCTAAGCTACCGTAATATATTATCTTCCATGCCAAGACTAACTTAACGGCTCCGGGCTCCGCAAATCTGCAGAAATTAATTGTGCTTGCATGATCAACTTCTTGGCTGAGTTTATTCTCTTCGTCTGCTTCGTTGCTTCCTCAAATATTTCCATGTTTCTGACTTAAATGACGATGGCTCATAGAGAGCCAGAGCAAAAGTCTAGGCTACTCTCTGGGAGTGAGCCTGTTAGTCTGTTTACTGTCAACTATCAAATTAAATATTAATAAAACCAATGGAGATTTATCAACTTCAGAAAAGAACGTTCACGGGTCTTGGTCTAAAGTGTGATTTCTTGTTTGATATTATTTAAAGCTAAATTAGCTGCATGATCAGAATTTGTTCAGAATATTCTAAAAGCAAATTTGAACTTCTAAATCTTTGACGATTATAGTTTTTTAAAACTGATTTTCTACTAAAATAATACAAAACTTTTTTTCGTAAATCTTTGAAAAGTAATAACAAATGCTAGCCTCTATGAGACTATGTAAAGTCTGCACTGCCGGCTCTCTGAAACAATACTGCTCCTTGTAAATTTGTGTTTTAATCGTACGTTTGCTGCCTAATAGACACGACAGTGATACTTAAAGAGTGGTAGGTGTTTAATTGAGCTATTTTCCGTTTCAGTTACTGTGGTGAAGAACTTAAGAAAGGACAAGTGATCAAAAGCCCTGGCACAGAATTGATTCTGTACTTCAGGAACTGCCAGTACGCACCAAAATACAAAAACTGGCATCGTGGATTCAAAGCTGAATTTACCACGGAACCCATCCCGAATTGGTGAGTTGCCTTAGAGAAGTTTAAAAATTTCTGAGAAATGTAACCATACTGATGCTACGCTAAGTTTTGATAAGATAGATTTTCTGTAGGTATGTCTTTGATGCCCACATCATTTCCTTCTGTTTTCATACTGATGCTGCTCTGTTCTGTTCTTCCTCTTCTTTCCTGACTTTTCATTTCCAATAGATGTACCCTCGTCCATGCCTTCCACATTTCTGTCGACAAGCTACATTTCTTCTCCTCTGCCTCTTTTTAAAACACGAAATTTGTGTCTAGGGAAGCTATGACAACTTAGGCTGGCTGCCCACTAACAACCTTCGTTGCCGCTAACAGCCCTAGAAGCAACTTAACGAATCCGACTGCGTAGACCTGGCGTGACTTCAGCATGACGTCTATGAACATTGTGCTGTAATTCTCAAAATATCAATCTTTGTTGTCTTAAACCGCTCATAATTAGGAGCAGTCGTAGAAAGTTCAACAATGCCACTCGCTATAGCGTAAAAGTTGCGGTAGCGACTGAAATATTAAAAAAAAATTTGAGACAGTTAAACTTTGCGCAAGCTGAAGCCGTGCCGTAGCTATATACGTGAACGGATTAGCTGAGTTGCCTGTAAGCTGCTAGCGGCAACGAAAGTTGTTAGTAGGCAGCCAGCCTTACATGATAATACGTAGGCTAGGTTATTTAAATCTTCCAGTCTTTCTATTCTATTGAGTCTCGGAGAACAACCTAACTATTTAGAGTTATTAATTTGCACCCGTCACATTTTTCTCATGACACGAGTCCCAGTGCTCCAGGTTAATGGGGCTTTTGCGCCACACTGCATATTTTATCGTATATACACCATACGCAACAGATAGAATTCATGCATGTTCGAAAGGTGGGCACCAGTTAGTATGTATCCGGAATCCTGATTGAGCAATTTCTCCTCTATCCTGTAGAAGCGTAACAACCTTCTTGATTGCGACAATGGAAACATTATATTTTAATGAGTATTTAATCAAGAATATGCGTAAACTAGAGCGCCCGCGCTGTCAAAGATGACAGCGAGAAATTTGTGACTATTGTCAAAAACTTTCGCTACTGATATACTGCTCAGGGAGACGTTACAACGGCCAACTTTCTTTGTAATAAGAGATGAGTGCCCTCTGTTTTAATTCATGTCGAAAAAGAAGCAGCATGCTCCTTCTCTACCTATGATGACACGCGAAAGACATCAGTTGACATTAGCAGGCGGTGAAGCATCACTGAATTTAATTAATTAACTTCCCCGCCGCGCATCCTGTCCACGCTGTGATGCTTCAGTATATCGAAATTTTTGCGCTCGAGGGAAAACTGATACGGCGAAGCTGACAGAAAGTAAGCTTAGAAAGTATAACTACAGCTCTTGCAGCACCGTAATAACCACCTCTCCTGTACGTTCTTCTTGTGCACGCCGTGAACTAAGAGCAAATATGGTTTCAGTCTGTGGAAAAAGTAAGGAAAATTACTCTCCGTGGCGGTGATAACAGAAAAGGTAGATATTTTTATTGTTTGGATTTCAACATTAGCTGAGCAAGAAGTGTATTGAAATACTATATTAAAATACGTTTACCATGATGTGCAACTTTGTCTGTTTTCTATCTATCAGTCTTCAATGAAGCGTGACAGGCTGACCACATTCTTCAACCTGGTCTAATTTTTACCCTTGACGGAAAATGGAAATATATAAACAATCAAATAAACAGATAATCGCCCTTCGGTCTTTATTATATTCTAGACAGTGGCTGCAGTTAACTACAGATTGTAAGACGGAAGGCTATAATGGCAGCTGGATTTCTCAACCGTCTTCATTGCTAGTTAGGTCAACGCCCTAGCGGTGGACTTTACGGGCCGCAGATGCTGACGTTGTCATCCGAGCATCAAAGGCTCATCTTCATGTCTGTTGAAGGAAGTGCGGTAATCTGAGAACTCAAGGCTGGAAGTGCTCTGCCGCTGCCAGAGATGCCAAGAACGACAATTCCACAGGAACTAACTTGGAAAAGATTTCCTGGCATACTAGGCTAGTCTGCCTCACAGAAGTGTCATTGCTGGGCGATGTCTTGATTGACTTCAAGCTGAAGGTGGAATAGTTTCTAGTACATGATAATATCCTGCTCTGAAACTTCATAATTGTGCTACCACGCAATTTCTGCCGAATGGTCAAACTAACGAATAGAAGTATGATTCTCTTATTTATGTGCAGCTACTTATTACCGTGTTAACAAAGTATTGGATCGGTCCATTTTCTACAAGGATAATTTATATCGACGATGTTACAATATTTATTGAGAAAGATAGGTGCAATAAAATATTTATAACAGAGAGTGTTATCACTTCGCAATGGTGCTAATACAAGTAGGTTATCGTCCTATGAGCTCATATAATCTTTCGCTCTCAGTGGGGACTGCATGAGGTCATATTCAAATGTGAAGTCTGTGAGCTCGAATTACGGTATCTTTTACTTCGCCGAGTTATTTGATCAAATTGATTAAGACTTGTAAACTCTATTACTGCTTTGGTCGTATATTAATTTTTTTTTCTTTCAGCGAAAAACGCTGAGGCACGCAGCGCTTCATATCATCCTCTGCTTCTCATGAAAATTTGAAGAAGATGAAAATTCTAAAATAAGATTATTCTAAATTTGACCGATAACAGGATAAAATGGCAAGCCCAGCAATAATTGTACATTTCATCTGTTGTTAATTGATTGGGTGAACAAGTTTAACTATCCCCAGGCTTCCTTTCAGTGAAAATTATCTTCCGAAAGAGCCAGCTAGAAGTTGCAGATACAGTTCCCTTAGGATGTCCTCTTCCAGTATGTCATTACAGCTCTCACTTTACACTACCACCTGGGAAGACTTAGTTATTATATGTCTTGTCCCCTTTTCATGATATGTTAATTTTGCACCAGATAGAGGACCGACCTTTTCTAAATTAAAACACAGTTGTCTACCTCATGCACTTCTAATGCATTGTTGCACTTCACTGTCTCACTGAAGAATTATCACATCAATGCAATCGCACCGAACAGCACCCAGCGGTAAATATCTAAATTTTGCGACTAACATTATAGCATGCAAATCACTGCATTGTTTGGACCTCACTCTCACGCTGCACCTCATAAGGGTTATTGCCATTTTCATTCCTGTAATAGAGCATTTGCCATGTACTTTTACAGTACTTTTGACACCTTGTAAGTGAAGCTTCAAAAATGAAATTGATATTTCAAGTTAATGTTTTACTTTCCTTAAGTATGCAGATACCATACTTTAGGGTGGTAGGCCAAAAAAATATTTAATTGAAGAGTGGATTTTTAACAGGCTATGCCATGAAAATGTCCTTTCTTTAGTATATTCTAAGCATTAAGTCCAAGGGTAGCAGCTAGTTAAATAGACGTAAGGAAATTAAGAATAGCGTCAAAATGCCTTTGCATTCGATATCGCAAATGGGAATTACTAAAAAGTAAAAATTTTATAACTCTATCACTCAAATTGGGAATGGAAATGATGATTTACTCCTCCGTTCAGAGCGCAGCTCTCGAAGTTGCCACCTTTTGAGTAAATCGAAAAACACTTCATTTTTATACTTTCCAGTCGTCAAACTTTTTATCAGAAGTTTATTTATCCATATATTTACCTCTGCCAAGGAGGTTAGGTTTTCGTCGGGTTTGTATGTCTGTCTCTCCGTTTTCCTTTCTGGCTGTTATGCTCTCTGTCTGTGTGTCTGTCTGCCACCAAGATAACTCAAACTGTTATGGAAGGACTTTGACGAAATTTACATGGATTGTTAGTTATGCTAGGAGTAACAGATGATTAACTTTTGGTGAAGATTTGTCCATTCATTTTTTTGTTTGTTTGTCTGCCTATTTTTTGTTAGTGCCCTAACTTAAAAAAGGTAATAAACATATTTGCATGAAAGTTTCACGAGTTGTTGGGTTTATCACAGAGAGTGAAGGATAAATGTTATTTGTGCTGGTCTGTTCATTCGTTCGTTTGCTGCTGTGCTTAATTTTATGTTTGTTAGCACAATAACATCAGCGAATGAATGAATCCTTATGAAATTTTTAAGAAATATTAGCAATTTTGAAAAACATAATTTATCAAATTTTGGTAATGATCGGTAGGTCCGTTTGTGTGTTTGACTAAGAATTGTTTAAATGTTTGCCAGCATAATAACTCAAAAATTATAGACGGATCTCTATGAAATTTTCAGGATTGTTAGTAATGTTAAAAGGCATAATTGATTAAATTTTGGTGATAATCGGTAGGACCGTTTGTTTGTTTGACAAATGTTTGTTAGCGCAATAACTAAAAAATTATGGATGGATCTTTATGAAATTTTCAGGAATGGTTAGTCCTGTTGAAAGCCATAATTACTAAAATTTTGGTGATGATTGCTCCGTCCGTATGTGTGTTTGACTCATGTTTGTTAAAATGTTTGTTAGCAGTATAACTCAAAAAGTTATGAACGGATCTCCAAGAAAATTACAGACACTCCAAGACACAATTGATCAGATTTTGGTGTTGATACAAAGAAAATCATCGTTTCAGAGCCGATTTGAATTTTTCGTTACCGCTGCTCTGCTTGGTGGAGGTGTGCACTCGCAGAATGCTAGCTCTAATTAATATATTATACTAGGCGAAATTATTCATTAGTTTTTTTTTTCTACCATCTGTTGGAAAAAATTAGCTCCGAGTTGACAAATTTTAAATTTTGATCGAACATAGCTATTATTTGAAAGTATCTAAGAAGTATCTAGATATCTGCATCCAGATGCAGGTAAATGTATCTAGATACTGCATTTAGATACAAAATAGTAGTTATCTACATACATTATCAAGGTAGCTCTGCCAACGATGAATGGGCCTTAAAATATAATAATGATAATAAATCATTTGATCCTCTCAACGCACCAAACAACCCCTGTTAATTTCGTTAAGATCCGATCATAACTTTTTGAGTGATCGTGGTGACAGACAAATAGATAAATTTGACGAACACACAACCTTCTTTGCCGAGATAATCATAGTCTGCCTGAGCGACAAAAATATAATAAAAAAGAAATCCAGTACATAATTTAATAATAATATCAGACAAATATTATGCAATGACAGTGGGCAGCGAAAGACAGACGTCCCGATGGCCTAGTGTACCGCCCGATGCACCATTCCCCACACTATGGCAAACCTATTGCTAAGTTAAAAATTTGACTACGATCACGGAAAAAAAGGGACACTTTCATTCGATGACTCAGTAATGTCGTACAATATCAGTTAATCAAAGTTTATGGCATAGTTAAAATATATATTCAAACAGGAAGGTACATTAACTCTACAAAGGGAGACCTGCGGTGTAATGCACCGCACCCTGCTGTCGTACGGCCGGCAGCGCAGCACGTTTCAACACCTGTTTATTCTTAGTATCTATATGTACCTACCTTCATCCCAGGGTTATAATTATTGATTGACATATTATAATAAATATATACCACCTTAACCTTAACTAAATGAGGCTACATCAGTGCAGTCTCAGTCCATTGTATACTCTATCACTGTATGAATATTGTTGCGTACACTCATAGTACTGACTGTACAGCGTACGCAGATAGTACAGTCCCTGCAATACATCAGACGCCTCACAGTTCCCGCAACACATGCACACTGCCTGTATTGTAGAATAAACTGCCACTGTTGCCGTGCAGAATGTATATGGTTGTATGCTTGCTACCGTTCTCTTAGAAATGTTTATTTTATGGAGTCTTATTATAATTTACCCTTGAATTGATTATTCAAATTGTATCTCAACTCTTATAGGAATACCTGAAGAGCATGCCTGTTATGAATTTATTAGCAATTCATTAGGCCGCGGTACATTGCACCGCATTGTCTCCCGTTATAACTCCTCGCTAGGGGTCTCCCTTTGTAGCGTTAAGCAAGCTATAAGCAATTCAGACGGCAATCTCGATTACAAATTAAGAGCTAGCCAGCCTCCAATAACACAAAAAGCGACTGCTCTCCGCAAGATGAGCTCATTCGCGAAAGAAACTTTCAATGTATGGGAAAGCAACTCAAAATTTAAGAAAATCTGGAATACGCAGAGTCTCGAGAAAGACTCCCCTGACTCGCGCAAACAAGTCACTTCATTCGGATCCCGGGTACATATTCATCCGCTGTATACATTATATCTGTCGAAAAGACCTAGGCCCTAAGTATCTTCAGTTTGAAACTCTCCCTCACGACCCAGACCACCGGCTTTGCACTCAATTGGGGAGCTACCAGGCTCCCAACTTTGCACACCGCAAAAGGGACCAGGGCAATTAACTTTGAATGGGTCTACACGAAGG
Source organism: Parhyale hawaiensis (assembly GCA_001587735.2). Lineage (NCBI taxonomy): Eukaryota > Metazoa > Arthropoda > Malacostraca > Amphipoda > Hyalidae > Parhyale > Parhyale hawaiensis. Next base: position 11,044,662 of record LQNS02278156.1, read on the forward strand.
CACTTAAATCCCTGATATGAAACCGAACAGTGGAGCCCGAACGCAACATCTCATTATGATTAAAATAATAACAGGAAAAAGTCAGGTATTTTGCGTCCTCGTTCAAGAAATCACTAAATTCACCGATAAGTCCAGCAACAAACTTACCCGATGCCAAATAATCGGCCAATCTAGTACAGAAACGACCGTTGAAGAGCAGTAGTTTAACTTCAATGGTTGAGTAAAGCTATGATAAGCGCGGAATTATGTAACTTTACGTACCGTACAAAATTCAATACACGTAAAACTTAGGGATCAAGAAATGATGCTTCCAAAAATAAATGGCTTTCATTAATGGTTTCAACAAATGCACCACCTACAGTTGATTGAAATCTATACATACATATTAGTCATGCTATTGTGGTAATTGAAGTTTTTTAATAGATGCGCAGCGGCCCCAAGGACCTACCCACAGCGACGTAGATAACAATGTTTTCAGCGCTGATCACTTTTCCGCTGCTACGACTGCTGATCAGGAAGTGAACTAACATGCTTCGGCTCTCAAGAGAAGTTTTCGTCAAATTCGGAGGCGTTTTAGTTGTTGAAAATTTAAATAGCATGAAATAGCATGAAACTTTTGCCAATCGTACGTTACGAAGACGAAGCGGCGGAACACGTAAAAGAGAGAGAGATTGCTAGATGGTTCCACTCGCACAGCTACAAAGTTATTTGATTATCATTCCAGGCTGGAAAAATCATAGTACCTTCTTCGTCAAGACGGCATAGCGAATAACAGAGTTCCTCAAATAAAAATCAGAAACCCGGTTTCATGCTATTTAAATTTTCAACAACTAAAACGCCTCCGAATTTGACGAAAACTTCACTTGAGAGCCGAAGTGTGTTAGTTCACTTCCTGATCAGTAGAGTCATAGCAGCGGAAAAGTGATCAGCGCTGAAAACATTGTATACCCAATACCCTAAAGCTTATAGCTTTTAATTTCTACCATGCATGACTTTTGATGATTAGTCCTGATATGATAGTATCTCGGTGGAGGGCCTAGTTGTCAAAAATGATGCCAGTAATTATGCGATTCAGCTCATTTTTCCAGTTCTTAGTGCCGGTTTTCCTGTAAAATAGGTCATATCCCTGCAGGCCAGATCTTCCGTTAATGAAACGCAAGTTGTGTAGCCATGAGTTTTGTGCGAGCAAAAGGCGCGAAGGCGCGAAGATAACCTTGAAATGGGTCAAATATCGAGCGGCACCAAAAACTCTAGTTCAGTCAAATGAATTCATCGGTAAGGCTTAGGACTTCCGTATGCTAGTTACCAAGCGATTGCTGGAACTCAAGCGTCGAAATTTGGCTGCCACGTAAATTGAATATGAAAAGCATATGCTTGGCGCAAATTTGCAACTGCTACGAAAAGATTCAGTTGAAGAAAGCATAAGCGAAATGGATTATGCTCAAAAAGGAACAAAACTCCAGCCAAGACTTAGCATCTCAAACTGCTAAGAAGAAAGTTTAACGTTTTGGGAATTTTTTCCCATCATCAGAAATTGTAACTGAAAACTACAAAGGATGACTAAAAAAATTTTATTTTCGATGAATTAAGTTTGGACAGGTGTTAACAGGGTGGGACCTAAATGGCAAATGACCATAGTGCGCTATGGGGTCCTAATGTAAGCGTCGGACGGTAAGGGAAGCCGAGGAAAACGGTCAAGTACAGTCAGAGGAAAAAGCGTCAGTCATGTATCGTGACGAGTGGTACAGCTGTAGTCAATATATTGAGGCTAAGTTTTGTTTTATGGATATAAAGTGATTCTAGAGCATAAGGGAGCATTGATGTGTTCGGGAGGAAGTCTGCAAAGCAAATAAGCAGAGGTACGTGGAGAGACCGGACGTCAGCTCCTGTACAGTCGGCGGATGTGATGCTAACAGAGAATTGAGTAAAGCCATAGTGGTAATGCTATGTTTTGTTCTGAGTATGTAGAGGGACTCTAATGTTGTCAGCTCGACTGTATTGGAGGAGTCTATGATTGAGAAGTGATTCCATCTGATGGGTTGTTTTGCTCAGCATGTAGGCGGGGAGCATCACATCCGCCGACTGTACAGAAATTGACGTCCGGTCTCTCCACGTACCTCTGTTCATTCGCTTTTCAGACTTCTTCCCGAACACATCAATGCTCCCCTATACTGTAGAATGACTATATATCCATAAAACCATGTCTAGCCTCAATATAATATCTACAGCCTTACCACTCGTCACGATCCATGACTGACGCGTTTTCCTCCGACTGTACTTGCCCGTTGCCTTTGCTTCCCTTACTGTCCGGCGCTTATATAAGTACCTCCATAGCGCACTATAGTCATTCGCGCTTTGAGTCCCACCCCGTAAACGCATGTCTACACCTAGTTCGTCTAAAATGGAACTCTTTTATGCATCCTCTGTAGTTTTTAGTAACAATTTGCGATGGTGGAAAAAAATTCCCGAAACGTTAAATTGTACTAGTTAGTCGACGTTATATTTAACAGTTTGCTAAAAAGAATTTCAACTAAAAATATGAGAAATAGCTTATGCCCGACATGATCAAGAACTTTATCAAATATATTGCCTTCCATCTACCACACTAAGAAGAAAAAATTATCATTATTATTATTATTAAATCACACCAGGCTGGCGACGTAGGAACGGAGAAACTCCATGAGGTTAACAAACCCCCACGCAACCAGCCCAGCGGGTGGAGAAAACAAAAGAATGAAGAA
>LQNS02278156.1:11095542-11109500 GCA_001587735.2 Parhyale hawaiensis
AATATAATTTCGATGCAGAGAAGAAAAAATGACTGCCAGACTCCACGGGAACGGCAAGAGAAGCTGGAAGAGCAAGACCTTAAGAGGAATGCCATCCGCTACCAGCAGCAAAGCGAGCAAAATTTTTGTAAAGAAAAACGAAACGTAGATATGATACGGGTGAAATGAAGTCAAGTCTCTAATTTACGCCTATCTATTTGTGAAGAGTGTGACTGACACACGTAGATACAAGCGTATTAATATATAGATTAGCAGAACAATAAGTGTAAATTCAGAATAGTTACAGAAAAAGATGTTAGTGTCGTATACTTTTTTTTACCTCTTAATACGGGGACAAAAGTTTGTGTTGCAAGATTACTTTGCGTGCAGAAACTCTCCGAATATTCTTTCGCGTTTCCGGCGCTTTTTCAAACTTTTTATCCTTACTTATTGAATGAACTTTCACAAAAAATGCCCATCGTTTGATACTAAATAAATCAGGGGTGATTACTGTCATTCTTCACAAAAAACTATATATGACAATGTGGTATATGATTGTTATATAATTATGATGGAGTATATAGTACAATTATATGAACAAAAGGCAAATAACCTTAATTGCTGACGTTCGTCGTCGTGACGCTCTGCTATTTAGGATACCTTGCACCAAACTGCATGATTCCATAAAGGCGGTTAATGCGATGTTCAAATGAACTAGTTTCCTCAGATTATCGTGCGAATGCTCCACTGAGTTCTAGAAAACCCAGCTGCTCGTCAAATGAAAATGTTGCAAAAATATTAGTAGTGAAATCTGTTTGCTCAGCAAGTGTCAGGAGTAAAGCCTTGGATGTCTCTTTAGCTTGGAGTTGATCAGAATTAGAGGAGCTTTGTGTATTTGCTCTGTTTAGGCAGCCACAGAATATCCGTTGGGCATCACCGTGCACTCTTCATTCTATTCAAGCCTAGCGCTGCCAGGTAGAGTTGAGAGAGCTTCTATTTACTTGGTGACTAGCCCACTTCCATGCGTAATGAATGGATACAAGACTGCATTAGAAATCTGAAAACTTCAACGAATGCTATCCAATGTGCAGTCTATTCAAAGGGCAATATTATAAGTTTAATATAATTATAATCAATGCGTTCAATTTTTGCCTCTAGCATTCCTACGAGATATTTTCAAGTTGCAAATATGAATATACAGTATTGTGGTTCAGCTAAATCAGTGCTGTTATTTTCTGTAGGAACGATTACTTGTTGAACGCCCGGAGTGTAGTCGACAACACGAAGAACTTTGATGTTCCCTTCGACTATATGTCGGTCATGATGTACCACGTGAGTATGTTAAGGTTAACTCCATAAGTTATGGATGGATTTTGACGAAGCTTAAAGGGATTATGAAGTATGTGAGGAGGATCCGATCATTAACTTTTAGTGAAGATTCGTTCATCCGTTAGTTTGTTTGTCTGCCTCATTTTTGCTAATGTTATAACCCAAAAAATAATGGACGAATTTTCATGAAATTTACTTAAGTTGCTTGGTTTAATGTGAAGAGTAAATGACCGCATTTTTCTAATTATCTGTTTGCTCGTCGTTGTGTTTGATTCATGCTTGTTAGCACAATAGCTCATGAGGGGATCTTTATGAAATTTACAGGAGTTTTTCGCAATGTTACATGACATTAATGATTGAATTTCGGTGAAGATCAGTTGCCCCGCTTATGTGTTCAACTCTCGCTTGCCGTAATGTTTGTCAGCAGCATAATTCAAAATATAATGAACGGATATTCATGAAAATTGCAGGAATGGTAATACTAGCACAGGGCACAAATGATTTGATTTTGGTGTTGACACAAAAAAAAAGCCATGGTTTCAGAACCAGTTTCAATGTTTCGTCACCGTTGCCTTGCTTGGCGGAGGTTTGCGCTTTCAGAGTGCTCTAGTATTTAAGATACGTCACTATCTTGATAGTGCTTGCATGGGTTCTACGGAAGAGGCAGCTGGCTCCATTAAATGCTGCCACTCGATTTACATCTTCAACTGAATATTGTCCTTTTCTCGCGGTGATACTGGCCACGTACTGGAGAATAAAATAGCAGTGAGACTTAGTTGCAAGAGGTCTAAGTAAGTGGGGAAAAGGTAAATGAGATTTAAATCATTGCACTAGAATTTAAGAGACAAAATTAAGCCATTTCAGCGAGTATCGACACTACAAGTGCACTGGCTTGGTCTACCATTTTTAAATTTTACTATAGGCGTTGCGGCACATTCAGAAGAGTCGTATGGACCCTTCAGGGCACAATATTTCTAAAGCATTAGCAGTATAGCACGTACACGAAGCCGTCATGGGCTGCGTAGACATGTTGTCCAGGCTATTGGCGTATATAGGCCGCTGTCAAACGCTATATATAGCCTGGTTTGCTTTGCAACGTGTACCAGCATTTCTTAAGATACAGATAAGGCGATCTTTTGCATGTAGACTGGTTACTATTAATGAATTGTTGTAATCAACTATGTACGTATGTGTCTAGTACAAGATTGATTACTTTGTGTCATCGACTATAGCAATGATTCTAAACCTTATTGCAGTTTGCGAACCTTTTTCAAGGGACTCATCGTTCGTTCCGAGAGGAAAATAGAAAAATATGTACATGCTAGTGGACCCGAGCGTAAAAAAATTCATGCAATAATAAATAAATTTTCTTAAGATTGGCCAGTGCGGAATCTTATCTTCCTGAACTTGCTTCTTATTCATCAAAATAAACTTGTGATGACATTTCTACCTTGATTGTACTTTTCTTATTAAAATATAGAGGAAACTACTACGACGACCAACTCAAATTACCGTAATCGATGCGTGTTTTCTTTTGAGTAGTGCACTTCAACTCATCTGCAGCACACTCCTTTCCTCCCTTAGATGACATGAAGAAAAAAATACTTGTATTAGTAAGGGCTGAAACATCACTGAATTTCATTTCCGGTGCGTTTCCAGATTACACAGTGAGATAGTCTCAGCAGAGCAAAATTTTCGCTCCCAAGAAGTTGGAATAAATAATTACAAAGTCTATTACACAGGAAAATATTGGTTCCTCTAGTTTTGCTGGTTTATATAAATGTGTACATCGTAAACCAAAATAAAATATAATTTCGATGGAGAGAAGAAGTAATGAATATCAGACTCCACGGGAACGGCAAGAGAAGCTGGAAGAGCAAGAACTGCATTCAATGTACCCGTGCGTGAAAAAATTCCAGCAATAATTGATATGTTTGCGTACTACCTATAGGCGGAATCTTCGGAATCTGCTCTGACTTACTTCTTCATTTTTTCATTGATCCTCTCCCGTGCTCTTATCCTCAGGTCTTCTAAATCGCAAGGCAGAAGAAAAATCTTAAGTAAAACCCGCCAATAAACTTGAATGCAACGCAAGTCCGGTTAGCTTATACACACTGTTGGCGCTTTGTAGCAATGATACCGTTGATACAGTCTTTCTAACTCAAACATCTGCTTCATTCGACATCCGAAAGTTCTGGCCTTTGAAAAGAAAACTGTTTCATAAAATAAGAAAAAGAGTAAGCTAGAAGAAATGATTGCCTATTGCCTGTGAAAAATCACCACCTCCAGAGAGCTTCGTCGACCATTTGCAGAATTTATGCGTATTATCTGGTCACTTAAGAGAAAAAAACTATGAAATCGGACTCTAGAAGCTGCATACATAGAGTTCCGATTTCAAAAAGTGTTTCTAGCAAGGAGTTTCTTCAGATAAAGGGATAATGTTAGCCTTCGCCACCTCCTACAACCTGGTCATTGATTTACAAAATCTGCAACCTGGCATATTTTCGCCTATCTACATGTTTCCTGCAAAGCGGACACGAAATAAATAAATACACGAAGCGTTTTATTATATAACGATAGCATACCACGTGAAAATTATAAACCAAATTTTATTTTTGTTAACCAATGAATTCATTGGTGACATGATGGGCAGAACACATAACTAATGTTGCTAATTTTAATTGCGCTAATGTGTGCTCCAACTGACGTTAAGGCTGGTAGCCGAAATGACCCTGCTTGTGAGGGTGCAAGATCCAAGGTTAAAAACCCCTGGCGTAAATCATAGCCTTAAACAATGTACCTTTCCGTTTGTTACTCCAATTCGGAGCAGCGTACATTGATCAGTCGAGACCATGTTAATTGCTGCTCCCCTTTCCCATTATGGAGCAAAACCGTAGTTGGCATTTAAAGGGTGGGAATAGGGTGCATTTTGACCTACGCCAAGGAGGTTATGCTCTCGTCGAGTTTGTCTGTCGGCTTGTCAGTTGCCAACATAACTCAAATATGTTTGGATGTTTTTTACGAAATGCACAGGGAATGTGAGGTGTGTTACGAGGAACAGATGATTAACTATTGATGTAGGTTGGTTCACCGTCTGTCTCTTTGTTTCTCGCGTCCTTATTCTTAATGGTATACTCAAAAAGTCATTGACGGGATTTTTATGAAATGTGCAGCAGTTGTTAGGTATATCACTAGGAGTAAATAACTAAATTTTTATCACGATCTGTCTGTCGTTTGTTTGTCTGTTTCTGTTTGGCTTTATGCTCGTTAGCAAAATAATTCAGAAGTTCCGAACGCATCATTGTGAAATTTACAAGAACTGTTACTAATATTGAAAAACATAATGATTAAATTTTGGTGATGATTGAAAGGTCTGTTTGTTTGACTGTTTGCCAGAATCTTTGTTAGTAGCATAACTTCATAACTTAAAAAGTTATGAACGAATTTTCATGTAATTTTCTGCTGTTAGGTATAACACGAAGAATATATGACCAAATGTTTGAGATGATGTTTGTTCGTTCGCTTGCAACTGCGGTTGATTTTATGCTTGGTAGCACCGGTTTATCAGGCAAATAACAGTTCAAACTTTTTTTTTCCTTTCGAGACCATTCTAAAATCACGGGACGAACTTTGTAGCAAAAAACTACAGTATTTAATTTACGAAACTTAACTGTAATTCAGATTTAGATGATCTCGGGGGGATTTATTTTCCTTTTCATCTTTATTTGAACAATGAGAACTTTTGTCAAAGAAATTTAAGGTGTAACTGTTTTTTAACACTGGAACTAAAAAGTAGTCTTTTGGCTAAGTTTGGTGCTTTTTAAACGATAATAAAATTATTATTAGGAAAAGTGGCCATAACTCCGATCGGCTCATGAACTGAAAGTAAGCTCGATAATCTGAATAGAAAAACATTCAAGTTGCAAATCAAGCTGGCAACCTTGTTTTGCCAATGGCATTTCATTATAATTTACCAAATCATTTTTATAGTTATCTTCGAATCAAAATAAACAAAACGGTGCACTCTTGAGGCCCAGTGTGATAATGCAGATCAAGTTTCCACACAGAAAAGTCTTCATGGAACCTGTAAATAACAACATGGACCGTTACTCTAAAGCCCAATTCACAATGAGGCCAATGCAGCTCGTAACGATGCACCAAGGCTGCCACTCCTTGGGATTTTCCCAAAATCTTGGCATTTGTCTTAGCTTTGAAACCGTGTGAAAACGGTTTAATAATAAGCACAATCATGGTCATTTGCACTGGTGATCTAAAACCTATAAATTTGTAACGATATTTTAAATGAATGTTTATATGTATAAAAGAGTATTAAGTCTAATCACAGTCACCAAACATATATAAAGCGATTTTTTATTCCCATTCGTTGCTCGCACGTTCTTTATTACTAGAATTACCTCCGCTAGAGTTTGAGACAACGGCTTCATTTAATCTCCCGTTAAGTCAAGATTTATGTATAGCCCTGCCGCCGAAAGTTCCCGTGACTGCAATATACGAGTAACGAACTGGCGTCAGAGGTCATGCCTCGCTCTGTGATATAGAAACTGACTTTATGTGCGCTAATCCTGCACCCGGTGTGCTTCCTCCCCATATCTCGCTCCCACTGACGTTCTTTTCTCTGCTCTAACCTCTTCTGTCCTGATATTTTAATTTCATTTAATGCTATAAATCATCCATGCGTTTCCTGTCGTATTTGACATACTCTCTGCTCAATGCTTTTATAGTCGCTCAAACAGCGAGCAAATTTTTGCGTTTTCAATTAGCGCAGTTTTTATTAGGCTTGAAATAACTCTGTAGCTTCACTGGCAAGAAAATAAATAAATTCCATATTTTGACAGCTAGTTTATTACTATTGTGAGCTTTGTGGACAGTATTTTTTTAATTGTGAACACAAATTGCTAATTTTCTCCCTTAAACTTAAGATTTAGTAATTGGAACTGAGTTTCGGTCGATTCCTTCGGCACAGGTGACTCACGAAGACGATGGCCACCTAACCTTCCTAACAAAAGACCCGCGCTTCCAACATCTGACAGGACACTACAGCTTACCTTCCTTCATGGACACCAAGATAATTAACCGCATCTACGACTGTCAAAGTAAGAGCAGTCAAGTGTAACAGGGCAGGTATCGTTAGAAGTCTGAGGTATGTCGTAGAGTAGCAGTAAAATATCAGGCATATCCTGATGACCAGCAAATAAGAAAATACATTATCATATCAACAAATTCGCCAGCTACATAATGATTAAGGGTAATATTAAACATTGAATTTATCAAATGATCATCTTAAGTCCCGATTTTAGCTAGATTTCAGGTTTTTAGAGGTATTGAAGGTAATTTTGAGTAAATATATCTTCAGGTTTTCTAAGATTACTTATGATGAGCTCCAAAAAATTAAAGAAAAACAAAGAAAAAAATCAGAGATGTAATGTTTTTGTGAAGAGGATCTTGAGCTATCGAAACCAATTTCACCAACTAAATTGCTAAATAAATTTGTATGAAAGAATCAGGGTGCGTAGGATGGCAATACTTTTCAGTTTTCTGTGTCAAACATAAATGTTTTAAAAAGCTTGAAATTTCTAATTTCAGAAGGGTGTTTATAGGGGACACTGTATCAAAAATACTTAATGGCATAGAATGAGCAATAAGAAAATTGAAATGAGTGAGTAACTATTTAGGGAAACGGACCTAAAACTACTTCTGGTAAATATTATTCTCAACGTGGATCTCCTAGTGTCGGTTTCAAATTTTTAGATGGCGAAAAGAACTATGCCTTGAATGATAAACGTCGTGCTAATGTTAACAATCCTATAGATTAAACAATGCAGTCACACCAACAACAAACTATCGGTAGTGTACGAGCTGATTCTTTTACAGTAATGAATCGAAGTTTTGAAACAGTCGAGGCAGATCTTGCAGGTGAAACAGCTCCCATACTAAATTTCTCCCATGATATTTTGCCCCGCGAAATGAGCTTCAATTATTGTTAGAACACGTTCGAGAACGTCAATTACTTAAAGTAGATGAAAACTTTTAACCTTTAAATAGTTAAATACTAGAGTATTGTGTTGTAAATTGACACTATTGTAATGTGAAAATAAAATGGATGGTAACAATTACTTTTCAATTCCAAGTAGTTTTTGTGTAATCGTAGTCGTTCGATCACACTGTGGTAAAACATGTTTGCTCTTAAGACTATTGCTTGAAGAAAATTCTCCTCGATTACAATGCTCTTTAGCTTTACAGTAAATAGTAAATCCACACGACAGCAAGAGTACAAACTATAGAAAATTGTATATAAAAAATGCTACAAAAAGTTAGGGATCTTTTTGAGTCGGGTGGAGGTAACATTAATTATTTTTTTAAACAGCTTCTCTTCAAGATAAAACCAAAAATTTCTTCCCCACAAATCGACCAGTCAGCCCAGTGCTTTTATCTACACACAAATTCATCACCAGTTTCGATACGGATCCAGATATTGCTGAAAAAATTTCAACCCAATGGAAATCGCTTGTGTTAGTGCTTGGATGACTTACTCATATCCTACTTCCTACCGCGGGCCAACCGTCAGACAAATACCGGTGAAACAGCCCCGAACCATTTTTTTTGTTTTTTCAAAGAATCGTTTACTACTTCCTTGACATGAGATTTTCGAGCTTCCTGCGAGCGATCTGCAATCGTGCTGACCCTATTGATCTTAAACAAAAAGAAACGAAATGCTTATCAGCGCTAGAAACAAATCTCCTCCGCTGTTCTTCAATGAAATCCCTATGGTTAAGATCCTATTTGCATCGTTTCTACATCATTGACTTGTTCACAAGAGTTTTTTTAACGTCCGAGTTTCCAGTCAACAGTCACAAGCCTGCGCTGAAGGTAAAACGTAAAGTCAACGTGACCTCAAGAGGGCAAGACAAGCGAAACTGGTTCATGTTATAGCAACATGCAGGTGGCTCAGAAGAGATGTACGGCTGCAATAGACCGCTGATAATCAAGAGCTAAGGCGCAGGCGACCGAAAGCTCTTATGCGACGACCTGCTACGCCTAAGCCATTCCTATTTCTGGTAATGGTCAGTACCTCCGCAACACCATACGGAGACCGAAAATTGAATCAGTAATCCAAGCGTATGAACTCCTCCACTTTCAACTGCCAATAATCTATGCATTTTGTGTCGGACAGCAGCACTTGAGTGCCATATCACCGTAAATGAAGATTGAATATACAAGAAAGGACCCCTAATATCTGTGTAATTAGAAGTAGTAAAATGGTGAAGTTTAATCAGTTCTCGGCGTATGGAAGAGTTCGCAAAGGGAATTAATTGCAAGCACACTGATTGTTTCAATTAAATTGCGCAAAGATGTATTGCCTAATTCATGTTCCAAATATACGTATTAACTGCAACTAGTAAGCTACAATCATAACATGCCGGTGCAGATTTTTAGAATCATTTAGGTTTGCCAGTGAACCTCTAGTCACAATATCCCGAATTTTTGCTAGCGGTAAAGCAAATGCCCAAAACAACAATGCTTACTTCCCAGGGAATTTTCCCTGACTCGTGTCTATTTGGATCATATGGGTGTTTTTGGTAAGTTTCAAAGGATCATGTTTGAAATGATGACTTTTGTACACGAACTTACAAATTGCAGTACAGATAATGAAGCAGTTGGATTTCTCCATCTTTTTACAATAAAAGGATGCACGCAGGTTCAAACCTCCCTGCCAAGTAGACAAGTTCTTCGCGGAGCTTGTTTCAGTCAGCATCGGGTCTGCGTACTGCTGTGGAATCACTGACCTTTGCCAGCAATGGGGAGGATCGGAGGGCGCAGATTGTCTCATGGAGACTTCCGCCACTGGCGCCATAGCTCTAGATCTGTGGACGACTGCAGCCATATGCTCCTCTGGGGCCTGTTGGCCTGTATCTGCTGCACAAACAAACACGTGTGTGTTCCCCTGTTGGGATGCGGCCAAGTTGACTTTCCCTTTCAGCGTATGAATCACTGGTTAGAGGTTAGGTACGCTCAATTATTCTGCTAGGCTAGTCCAGGTTAAATTTAAATAAGCTGCGTTGAAGCCTGTCTGCGAGTCAGTCTAATGAACGCGTACACTCATGAACTGGGCCGAACGTTTTGTAGGGTCGTTGCAAGCTCAACTTTGTGTGCGCCATAAAATTAATTAAAATGTTAATCGACAAATCAGTTTCCACGGCAAGTGTCGCTAGGAAAGTTACGACTATCTCTTTAGGCTTGGAGTGAAATAAAATTCAAAATACAGTGCAGGTTTCCCTGTTTCTACGGCACCTCATCACATTCGGATGAGTAGACGACTGAACACGATAAAGAGACTAATGTGCGACCATTACGGTACGGCTAGGAGCTTGTATAAGATTTTAACACTGAGCGAGACTAAAGTGCGAATCTTCTGATGGTAGCCTAGCAAGAAATTGATCTCACAGTTTCTACATTTCAATACGTGTTCACCGTAGTCCCACTACGTGTTTAACTCTCCAGTTCTATGTTAATTTGTAGGTGCAACGCATCTGTTCGAGAAGTATTTTATGAACAGAACCTTCCATGCCTCAAAGGTGATCTAGGCATACAAGGCTATTAATTTTAATGCAATTAAAGCTTGTATCGTTACTTGGATGCAGCTATGCACGTAGCCTGTGTAAAATATTTAGGCTAAATAAAAAGTAGGACCAAAATAGCTGCCCGTAACATTTGCTAAGAGTTTACTACTAACCATTGGAGTCCCTTTATATTTTCAAATTGAAACCGCAGCTAAATGATACTCAGAGCGCGTTTCCTCTTGGCATAGCTACTACATAGCACAGTTTGCACTTTATTTGATTAGTTTTATTGATCCTCCTTCTCCTAAGTAGAAGTACAAACTAGGTATAAGTATAGGCGTTAGATTGTTTTAGTTTGGTTTGCATTACTGGTCTTTTCCAACGAACTGACTTTGTTATAATTAATTTTGTAATATTGTTTTTCAGAATGGTCAGATTGTCCGAAACGTTCGGTTTTTTATTCAATAGTTGGTAGTAAACTTTTAATAAATGTTACGGACAGCTATTTTGGTCCTACTCTTTATCTTGAGGCTTCGCAGCGTTAATACTGATAAGATTTTCGATATTTAAGCTATCATCAGTAGCTTTTTCATCAGAGCTGGGAATGAAAGCTTGCGATACTAGCACATACGGTGACCACGAGAAACTCTTCCGTGCTGGTAACGACTGCTATCAAAGTACCTCGGCCAGCCGTTTAACTGTTATTTTTTTCTATCCTAGCCCTTGATTTCTATTTATCTGAGCCTTCCTCTTCCGCAGAGACATATCTGAAAAAGTGTAGCCTGGCATCCGACCCGTGCAAAAACCAGGGATTCCTGGGCAGCGACTGCAAGTGTGTGTGTCCTCCCGGAACGGATGGAGAAAAGTGTGAAATTCTCAAAGACAGTTACAATGGTAAGTAAAGAAGGCTTCTAACACATTGAGAAAATTAAAATAACTAGTGGGACCCTGGGGCTCTTGGAAATTCCAAGGTTAATTAACGTTTTCACGCACCTTAGTACAACCTGGGGTAGAGTTTCTAACTTAACCCACCCTGTCTGAACTAATGTCTGCCGTTTAACATGTCTATCGTTACGCAGTCCGTCTAACCTAATACCTCGTCTAAACTTTGCTAGTATTTTGATTTCACTTGTAAATCCAGCATATTTTTCTTTCAACAAAGAATTCTCACGTGTGTCTCTATAAAGACATAGAAATACGATTTTACTTCTTGCGCTGTTCTCCTATGTATTTGAACATCTTTTCTAAGCTCTTGTTCCAACAGTCTACAGATACTTAAGTTCTTCATAACGTTACACGTTTCATTTTTTCTCGGCGTATTCGATTTTTTTCGCACTATTACAGGACCCGTGGATATTGATCACCCCATCAAACATAAGTCACCACAGCTAACCTAACTCACCATATCTATGTAACGTAACTCACCTCATCTAACATATTTTCACTGATTTAAAAGGGTCGCACAGCTTCAAATTTTTCAAGTTCGTTTTTTACTAAGCAGTAGCTATACATCAGATGGACACGCAGGCAAACTTTTCGGCAGCCAGTGTTACCCTAAGTGGGTAGAATAGGGGCTAGGGGCGCGGGGGGGGGGGCCTTTTACAGCAGTTCAATTTTTTTCATCAAAAACTTTTTGGTTATTCGCCCGATAATTTAGAAACTTGGCAAAAATATGCAAAATTGGGGGAAAATGGAGGTTAGACTTATGTACTTTTCCCATTTTCCCCATAGAAAACGAGTTATACAAAGAGAAGTTTTTTGCAGTTTTCTTTGATAACTCGTTTTCTATGGTGAAAATGGGAAACAGTGCACGAGTCTAACCCACATTCTTTTCTGATTTCATATATGTACCAAGTTTCATTGACATCAGTACAAAAATAACAATAATTCTAATCAGTCGTATTCTCGAATTTAAATAAAAAAATTCCCGCCAAACGGTTCAAATTTGATATTTTAATTCCGATTTAAATAAAACTTAAAAGAGATATGTAAAATGAGAAAAGAATGTGCATTAGACTCGTGTACTTTTCTCCTTTTCCCTATAGACACCGAGTTATTCGAAGAAAAGGGATGCGCAGGCTCTCCAAAAAAACTCATTTTTTCGACTTCAAAACCTATTTACTCCAACAGTTTTTGAGCTACAAAGATTATTTTGGTATCAAACAAAGGGGAATTCGATTTTTTACTTACATCTTCCTAGTTTTTTTTGACGAATTAGGAGACGAGTGTGGGCTACTGTAAATAAAGACATTTTAATTTGAACACTGAGTCACTATGGCGTAAGCGGCAATGTAAATGATTTAATTGCGAGCTACCTCACGAATCGCAAGCAGTATGTAACGTTGGGCGCAATTAAATCAGAAACAATGGGTGTTGACGTAGGCGTACCGCAGGGATCGGTATTGGGTCCCTTGCTGTTCAATGTTTTCATTAATGACATTGTATATGCTAAGAATGTTAAAAAGGTTTCGTTTGCTGATGATGCGGTTTCCTATTTGAATGATAGTTTATTTCAAAGTACAATTGATAAGTTATTGTTGTTTATTGATGATTTTGTTTTATGGCTATCCGCTAATCAACTAATTCCAAATACAGAGAAAACTAAACTGATTGTGTTCAGCTTAGTAAAATCTATATTCATTTGCCAGATGTAATTTTTAATGGAGTTATTCTAGAGTGGGTGACATCATTTAAATATCTTGGTGTAATTATTGACGAATCATTTAATTTTTCATTGCATATCCAAAGTTTACATAAGGAGTTAAGTAGTGCCAAAGGAGCCATATATTCTACTGCTAAATTTTTCTACCGATAAGCAAAAATGACTTTGTACTATTCACTGTTTTACACTCAGTTAACAGACGGAATCAAAATATGCGGTAGAGCGACTGCAAATAATATGAAGCGCTTGAAAACAACGATGAATGATGCCCTGAGAATTATTTTGAAGGTCAGAAGAGATAGGAATAATGTCTCACTCATGTCTACTGCTAGTTTGTACTCCATTTTAAAACATTTACAACTTGTGGATGTACATAAGTATTTTCTTATGACATCCTTACCTTCTTCTATCGCTGGAGAGACACCTTTTTTTAAAAATCACCTCAGTTTTTTGATACCAATGGGCAATCATAACACGAGAATTTAATGTTTTAATTTGTCTGTTGTAAAGTTAGAGGTAGAGAAACGTTTTACTGTTTTTCAAAGTGGGAAAATTTTTAACCAGTTACCTAACCATCTTGTTCAACCTATGACAGATTTATGTTTAAAACGGAAATTTAAGCATTTATGTTTAAGTCAGTACAGAGAAGAATGAAGCCATCTGCCCTCTTAGCGGAAACGCTTTTGTGGGATTGATTTTCATTTCTGTTCTGTGTTGTGATGAGTAATAAACTGTGAATATAGGTATTGAAAATAATAAAAGTCTAAAGTGTAACATTTTTGAAAAAAAAATGACATTTATTTATTTCTTGAAAACTAATTTGAAAATAAAAAAATACTATCTTAGTAGAGGATCAAATTCCGCTCGGTTTGATACCAAAATATATATTTGTAGCTCAAGTACTGTAGGACTAGATAGGTTTACTCCCGTCCCCTTGTTTACGATCAATATTTTAAAATCACACCAGTCTGACGACGTAAGAATGGAGAAACAGCATGAGGTTGACAAACCCCCAAGAAGCCAGCCCAGCGAGTGAAGAAAAAAAGAAGGAGAAGATCTGAGATACACAGAGTAGCGCTGTGTATTCTTTGCATAAGCCGTTTTCTGTGGCGAAAATGGGAAAAGTACAGGAGTCAATTGGTCATTTATTTTGATGTTACATACGTGTGCCATATGTCATTCAAATCGGTTCAGTAATGATGTTTTAGGTGGGAGGGGGTATGTGCTTCACGGAACCCAAAGCGCCTGATCTAACCCAATACACCACTTAATAATAATAATAATAATATTTATTGAAAATTTTGTTGATACAAATAAAAGCATTCAGAACATACATTAGTGAAGTAAGGATGAGGAAAAAAGTACTTCATGACAAAACTTTCAAGCCCCTTATTAGTTCTAATGAACTA
>LQNS02278156.1:11140544-11169660 GCA_001587735.2 Parhyale hawaiensis
TCTACTAACATAATGGCAATAGCTCATAGAGGATCGGGGTGTAAGTCCCGGTGTCTTTTTGGGAATGGGCCTTTTGGTTCGTCTACTGCCGCCTATCTAATCTAATCTAATCTAATCTAGTATTAAGCTGTGCCCCGTCATCTGTACCATGTCGCTATGTGCACCTAATAGAGCGTCATATTATAATGGAAAAGTAGGGTACCAATAATACTATCTGGAATTGTCGGCACTAAGCAATTGCTACTCCTTACAGGTAATAAATTAGGAAGAGATGTCGCACTACAATATATTTTATGCATCATCAAGGACACACAGTGTCTTGTAGGCATCAGTGAGAGGTGAAACTTCTAACAAGTGGAAGTTACGCCGTTTGGTCATGCTTGTCACTGGAAGAATATGTTCATGTGCATTTTGCATTGCAGGAATAGGACGTAGTTGACTGCGATGCTAGTTGTGGTATCTACATGACGAGACATCCCTAGATCTATGTCAATGCTGGTACAGTTTGTCTTATAGGAGCAATCCTTCGCAGATGCGCTGGTGAAACAAATGTCTCCCCTGTCGAAGACGTTCGATCAACCTGTCACCGTGACCACTCCTAATTATCCCACTTCTCGGAGTGATGGTAAGTTGTGATTTCCAGAGTTATGTAACTAAACAAATTTTTATTTTTTTATTAGAGTAAAGGTTATAAAATTAACTGAAATACGAAAAATTTAAATGGTATGCATTTACATAAATTTTGAAGAGTTAAAAATGGCAGTAACCTCTTTCTCTAGATATTCGGTAACACAGTATAGTTTAGTGGAAGTCTATTTGCCTTAGAAAACAGACTAAGAAATGTCTCGGTTGGACTCTGTTTTTGGTCCAATTTGTAGTAGCTATCTCTTTAACAGTGCATCAATATCATCTATACTCACAATAGCGGCCAGCTGGTGAATACTGATAGATGCGGTTTTGTAGCGCTTGGCGAGCTAATTCAGCATCTGATGTACTCATGCTTTTTTTTTTGGGGGGGGGGGGGTGCTGACTCTAGCCAGAATTAGGGTCGGGGGCACAGCGCCTGCCGTTGCTGGAGCCATATTCCATGATAATTCGTGGTCGAATGCAGCCGTATATTGCTCTGAGCCTTCCGTTGCTATGGCAACAGTTTTTGATAATCTGCGATCGAATGCAGCCGCACATTCTTCTGGGCTACTTATCGTGTAACTGCTACATGAACCAGGACGTGTGGGTAACCAAGAAGGGGCTGCGGCCAAGTAGAGTTTATTTTTTACGTTAATGTTGTTTTCGAGGATGGCCACCATCAGGGCCACGGGCGTGTACGTTACACCAACAATGCATTTCAGGCAGCTCCCAGACGACGAATACAGGTGCAATTCTTCAATATTAAAAGCGTTTTCGATACCTATAATTACAGACTATACAGAAAGAAAGGATATATCGTGACAAAGAGTGAGTACGTTATGTTTAAAAAAATATATATTTATAATAATGATTGAACACCATTGTACTTGTCTTTAAGGCTGTAAACATTTACTATGTGTTTCCTCCTTCACGGTTATTTTACTCATCTCCTTACAGGATTCAACTTCACCTACCTTTTTGAGGCTCCGAGTTGCCACAATGCCGTCCTCACTTTCGAAGACTTCCACATATACGGCCGGGATGAGGAGCACAAGGAGTGCTATGCTGACCAACTAAATATCCGAACTTCACTTGGCGATGAATTTGGAAAGACGTAAGCGTATCCATCAGTTATGATTCTCTGTGGCTTCGACTAAATATGAATGACACTACATTTCTTCGAACGTTCCTTCCAGCTCTATCCCATTTGTGACCATACAGTTGTCTATCTTCCTTAAAGAGAATTTCACATTCACCAGATTTGGTACGAAAAGAAGACGACGACATTGGTGGCAAGTTTGGTTAAGGAAATCCAGCTAACGTTAATGTTGATAATGCAAGTGTCTGTGCCTTCTGAAGCAACATCTTCCTGCCAGGCGGTAGAACGAGTACAATAGTTTTGCTGATTAAATTCTGGAGTACTTTAACAGAATACGTGTCTGTATATGCTGAGGTCAAACAGAGTCTTTGACCGCTTGTCGCTGATGTCCGCTCCAATAGTACGTCAGCCAAGATTTAAATTACTGCCGATGGTTTCTATTAGTAACTAACTGCAACTATTTCTGGCAAAGATAATCTAATACTAAGAATAGTCGTCGAGTGTTTATACAGGCGGACCTCATAACACAAACAAATGCGGACTGACGTGTTATGAGGTAAGTGCATGTTTTGTAGTGTTACAGAAAATTGGCATTCGAGGGTTAACTAGCTGAATACTTCGCGCAACGATAAATTCTAGGAAATATGCAAGACCAGGTTTCGAAAATTCCTAGATAAGTCGACAATACAGTAAAGACCGATATGAATATATTTGTTTATTTATTTGTTGTTTATTTATCAGTCCATTTTCTGCCACGCTTTAATTAATAAAACAGGAGAATATTAGGTCAGGTTGCAGACGATGACAAATGAGAACGGCAGTTTTATAGCTGAATGAACTGCTTGTATTAACAAAGTTTAAATGATGATAGCTGAAGTTCCCCTTACCACTCTTATACATCCTCTGATCTGATGCGTCAGAGTATCAATCATTCAGCCAATTTTTTTCAATTATCGATAAAACAGCTTTTCACTGAGCAAAAAAAAAAAAAAATTGTCTTATGTGATATCCTGTTGTATTCGTGATGCCGAATCGAAAGTAATATTTTGAATGATTCTTGGCTGCCTGAGAAAATAGTTAATTATTCACCATAACAGAGAAAAAATAGCAATTTTTCGCTACTTATCAGCTGTAAAACCGTGAACGCTCATCTCTGTTTAAGCTGGCAGTTGTATTAACGAATGCATGTTCAGTGCAGAAGAGTCATCACAAATTCCTCGCAGTCATTTTTCAAATCACTGACTCTAGTTTAATTGATAAACGACAATGTTACCTCACACTTGCTTACAAAAATGCTTTATTAGACACAATATAAACGAACAAGAACCCAACATCTCCCTGATTTAACTGTAAAAAGTCTATATTGAACATGTTAATATAGAACATCAAGAATAACAATCAATATGCTTACAAAATCGGTCTAGGAGTATTCTAAGGTTACTCTATGTAATAGAGATCGTAGCCCATAAAATATATGTGTTACGGGCTACCGCAATAACCGCCCAATCTCGGAGCTAGGGCACAGAACGGAAGGACTGGGTAATGCTAGCAAAAGCTTTACTTCAAACCATGGGGGCGGACCACTACTGGTAAAACAGGCCTGACGAAACATTAAGACTTTAAGAGCTCTGAATATATAAAAAGAACTATAACTAATGTATATAAAGATCACTTATATGTATTATACAGCATTAACAAAGACTATACAGCGTTAGTAAAAATTTAGCACAAATACATTGACACTTCGAATAAGGTATCGCTTCCGCAAAGGCACCATGTGAAAAATGTGCAATTTTTAGGCCGCCCCGACCTTCCTGTGGATTACCGACGAATAGTTGGGAATACAGAAACGCGGTACAAATATATCACGGATACATCAAGAGATATGTAGCAAACCTATGGAAACTGCGCCGTAACAGCGCAGCAGTAGAGATGCTCATAATAACCCAATGAAACTCGAACTACCCGACCTCAAGGGGTCGATATCGAACACCTTTGAGTGAGCAGCACTGCCACTCACTCTAAACGAATTTTGAAAGTCTCGGTTGTCTGTCCTACGACAACTTCCAAGACTAGCCAAATGTGCAGTATGGATTATGGAAAATTGTTGACAGAGCGCAGTTCTTCCATCTTGAAAGCCTAGTACTGGACCGTAAACACAACGTCGAGCACGTACGTGAGACGCGGCAGGTTCAAGGCATTGACCAGGGTAACGTCTGGAAACCGCTAAGTCGATAGAATTTGGAATATAAGGCGATTTTGTTGAACAAGTTCACAGTATGCTGAAGCAACATATCGACAGGCTATGAATTCAAGTTTACTGGCTTAAAGCTTTGGATATTCTTCTATATTTGATGTGAAAGGCAATCAAACTGCTGAAGTAGTGAAAACCTTCAACAAATAAGTAATTTCATGTCCAACGTAACCTGCTGACGCCAACATTTTCCAAGACAATTTGTTGGTGCAAACAATGACCAGAGCATAATCCTAGCGGGCGTCGGCTGAACTGTGAATTTGTTTGCAAGAGGTGTAACGGCGATACAATGAATGTACTGCATACAAACCTGTGGGGGCGAACCTCACTCTTTCTTAGTGATGAAAATGATGTTTTCCATATTCAGAGCAAAAATATCCGTTCGAATGCCAATTTATGTCTAAACCTGTGTTCCACTGGTTTTACGACGCTAATGCCAGAGCAAATTGACTGTGTGAGTCATTAATTTTTCATTGAAATCATCATTCGAAGCTCATAGGATGACAGAACAGCAAAATTATTATAGCATTGCATTTTGAGAATACTATTATGTTAATATTTCTGCATTCAAAATTCCCGAAAAAAATTACTCGCTACACTATCAGTCGCCAGTGTCCGTTAATTTGCATTATTGTGTGTACTTGTTATGTCGCGTACATTTCTCTACTTCAGAAGCTGTCGAACACTAGTGTACTTAGGGTGTTCGGCATTTGACTAGTGCTGAAAGTGATAAAAACGCTATGCGAGCTAAGATGATAAGAAATCTGGATAACCAACTCTCTGAAAAATATTTTCTTGTGAACTTGGAATTAAATTCAAGATCTAAATTTTCATGGAACCTATCGACATGCTAGACGATCAAGTTCACTGGTGAGTGAATAACAAAGCTGATTTCTATTACAGCTACTGTGGTGAAGAAATTGCGAAAGGAACTGTGATCAAGAGTACTGGGAGATCTGGCGCAGAATTGATTCTCTACTTCAAGAATGATCAGTACGAACCTCAATTCCAAAACTGGCATCGTGGATTCAAAGCTGCATTCACCACGGAACCCATTCCAAATTGGTGAGTTGCCCGATCAATAAAATTTTAAATACTCTGAGGAACCTGGCCATGTTGATATTCCATTGAATTTTCATTAGTTGCACCACTTTTCATATTCCATAGAGGCTCTGAAAGTAACACAACTATCTGCAGAGAAGGGCCAGCGACAATTGTTTTTATTTTTATCGCCCCGAGTGCGTCATTTTGATGGAGCGATGAGCCTTATTTACTTCACGCCTTCAGATAAGACTTGTGTACGAAGGGTGTAAGTTCAGGTGAGAGTCATCAGGAGCTACCTCTGCACACCTGACATCTGGAGCCATAATAGAATGCTTTTCTCGTACCTGCAGAAGCCAAACAATTTCTATTGCAGTCAAGAGGAAAGCATAAAGCCCAACTGCAAAAGATAGTCTTTTGTCTTGTGTTTTCCCTTCAGCACGGTCGAATGCGTTGCTGTGTCTGTGTAAACAACAAAAATGACTTCTGCTTTCTGAGACGACATTGGCTAAAAATTTGAAAAGACATAAGACACTGCACTAGTAACACGGGCTAAGCCAGAGAATACGACGGTAAACATCTTATCGAAACTTTTGGTAGACATGCAGTCGTGTTTGCAAGGACAGTAGGAAATATTCGAACGCGGTGAAGTAAAAAAATAAAAGACTCGTCTGCAGCGGACTTGAGGCAAATGACGTTACCAGTCATTCAGGCAGTAGCTGCACCAACAGTCCATACTAGGGAGTTAACGAGAACCGACAAAGTGTATAAGTCGTAACCTTGGAGCCCGCGACGCATCATGTTACATATCAGTAGGCAGGAATTGGCGTGCAAAATAAACTTTAAAAAATGGGGGCGGAGCCAAAATTATTTGAAACTCCGTCGTGTGCCTAGGGATTCTGAGCAAAAGAAATGTCGAAAAGGGGACCGTTTTCCCCTGACAGCCACTTCCCTGAAAGAGGTCCGTACGGGCAGACTTACACATACAGACACGGCGAAAACTATACATCTTCGCTGATGCTCTGCTGGCTCTACTAGTAAGGATGCAGCAACTAAAAGATCCTAGTGCTTGTAAATGACTGTAAATCTCCTCGAGGAGGCAAAAAATAATCTCCCGTTTCCTGAATGTGAAACAAAAGACGATTAACGCAAGATCGACTCCAAGCGACTTTAATTTCTTTTCGTTGGTCACCGGCTGCTTTCTTTGCGGGCGTATGAGCCACTTGATGTCTTTGGTTCTGAGAACTCTTATGTAAGTAACTGCACCTGGCAGGCGGATGAGTTTTATTAAGTTAACGGCAATCAAAGAGGAGATCAGCTGGCTGTAATCATAGACGTGTGATCGGCATTCCACAGACAGCTTTCCAATTTACCCTTCAGTAGCACAACTAAGACTCTTCTGTTTTCCTTTATTTACCTGTATTTTTGCTAATCCCACGCTGTGAGCGGCAGGGCCATGGAAGATTGGTGGAGGCCCCCACTAACTATTCCTCCTCGACTGACGTCCTCCATAGTAGGCGAACAAGGGGAGTATGACCTTTGCTCGGCATGTCAGCTCTGCCGAGTGGACCGATACTTTTACGTCTGCTTCTTATACACTTATGGGAGTCTTTTCTCTCTTGGTTTTATCCTCTGTTCTCTCCTTCTGTGTGGGGACGTTGAAAGCAAACCGGGACCCCCTAAGGCACGTACGTGTCATCTTTTGTGTTACAGTATTAGAGAACCAACGTACGAGCAAAACGTATATGGGCTTAGTGTACAGGAAAGCCGATGTGCTGCACTGAGACGCTCGTATAGATAGAAGGCGTGACGCCGAGTTTCTTAGGTGGAATTTCGGCCGCCTCACCCCAGGCCACTAATGTCTGATATCTGAGTGCTGCAAGCAATGTAATATGCACAAACACGTTTCAGCTTTTCTGGTGTAGCGCACCGAGGTTGAGTTGTACGCACCAAGGAGCGCACATGTCGGAATTACAGCTATTGCGTTGTCCAGTTTAAACGGAACTTTGGTGTGCGTCCACCTTCGAAATTCGAAACACTTTCACAGTATTAATATTACAAGTAGAATTATGAAATGAATATTAGTATTGCTGAAACTTCTTGCTCAGGTGTCAATTACCAAAATTGCCAGGTCGCAAAGACTCAAATAAAAAAGTGAACAGTCTTTGACAGCCCGGAGGGCACCTAAGGAAAATATTTTAGAATATCATTTACGGATGACTTGTACGCTTGCATGTCTGCTCGGCTGAGCACAGAGCAATAAATTCCATTTCAGCAGTAATTCGGGCAGACAGCACTGCCTGAACTGACGTAGGTGTCACCTGAAGAAATGCGCCCACGAACGTCATCTTCGCTGCTTTCGAAGGGACAAAATTGTCAGATCGTCGAGCTTGACATGACATCTTAATGCACTCATATCGGAAGAAAGGTTATTGCTGTTGCAATGCCTTAGAGTAAAATGATTAGAAGTTGCATGTGGCGGAAATGTTAAACATCCTTTCTTAGATTTTATTGGTTCTTTATCTGCCGGTTTTTTATTCTTTAAACATAATTCTTATCCACTGAATGTTTTGTACGATCTTAAAGCTCATAAACGAAACTATGACAGGTACGTATCTGCTGGCTACCAGCGTTGTCATCTAGATACAAATTAATTTCATGCTCTTGACATTGCACGTGGAATAGCAACAATTTAAAGTTAAGTTTTAAAGAAAACGCAGGCGCTACATGCCGTATTAGTGAGCAGATAATAGGGAAAACTGGGCTGCTGGTTGCTTTGGATTGCTAAAGCGTGACGAAAAAGATTGCCCTAGACCCACCCTGTTCAGTTCACCGATGAGGGAACTTTTTTACCGAGTCTAGTATAGCATTTATTGGCTAAACGCCACTCTTGGAATTTTTTACTTCTCGTCTGCAATGGGCTTTTCAGTCTAATGTGCAAAAAACGATGTAAGACTATAGTTCTCTTGTCTGGAGTTCCGCTTCCACTTACTGACTATGTGCCCAGAATAATCGGGTTGACTTATCCAGTAGCAGCGGACATTGCATGTTTCACAGTTGTGCTGTGAAACTCGTTTGTTAATAATTATAATAATAGAGCTCGAATAAAACCATCAACGACGTGATAAGCGAATTCGGAGTGCTGGCGCAAAAGGAGTACAAGCGCAGGCACGATAAAGTGGCTCGACACCTCCACTGGACCCTTCTGCGAATCCATAACTTCCCGGTCAGTGAGAGGTGGTACGAGCACGAACCCGCGCCCGTGGTTGAAAACGAAGCCGTGCAAATCTACAGGGACAAGCGGATGGAAACTGATCGAGTGCTTCACGCCAACCGACCGGACATCGTCGTCAAACACAAACAGGAGAAGTCGGCCAAAATGATCGACATCTCAATCCACTTCGACTCCAGAATCGTGGACAAGAAAACGGAGAAGAAGGAAAAGCACCGTGACCTTGCCATCGAACTCCAGAGACTGTGGCAGATGAAGGTGGACGTCGTTTCAGTGGTCATAAGAGCTCTGGGGTCAATGTCTAACAATCTCAAAACGGCTCTGCGGGAACTGAATTGCGTACATCTCCATCCAGGAACCCTCCAGAAGAGCACTCTGCTTGGAACAGCGCACATCATTCGCAAAGTGCTCTGAGCCTAAGGTCGCGGGATGTGACCCGGCACCAGAGTGTAGAGCTGAACATCGCTCAACCGATCCAATTTGGGTCGTGAAATCCCCTCGATAATAATAATAAGAACTTTTATTAAGAACATAATGGGTTCACAAAATCGCCTTTACAAGCCTACAAGTACACACAATGTAGCCAAAGTTCAACCCAGTGATTAGGCCCAGTCACAAATAGTGGTGACCACGTACAATGAGAATAATGGACACATTCAGCCTACACCTGCAGACACGAATGACATTGAGCAGCTCGTTCTCACACAAGAGCGCAGGTAATAGACAAGAGAGTAAAAGCTGTTCGCTGCATTCGTACATAGCTACCGTGGAGGTACTTATATTACGGTAGCGGGGCGCGGGTCGTCAAAACTTCCGGTAATGCGCCATAGTTCTCACCTGTATACTGAGTCCTCTGGCACCAGTTGGCTTATATTTGCCACACGAACCAGTGCGCGTGTGCAGTCAAAGTTGAATTTTCATTTAGAGTGTTGCTTCCCTTGGTGTGAACTGAAGGATATTCAATAATTAATGAGTGGCATTGGTTACATTCACGTGTTTCAACTAGCAGATCTTTAGAAGAAAAACGCACGAGCTGCAGTTGTAGGACATCCCTTTCCCTTGGAGAGGGTTAGCTGCTCAGCTTTTCAGTTCGGTCAGCATTCTATATCCAGAAGGGTACTAACATTGAATTCTATGCCGGGAAGTATAGATGCCTTCCATGTGTACGTGCATCGCTGTGCGTTCAAGTACGTGTGCTGCTGTGTCGGTATGCTGCGGTACCTATGGCACGTTCATCCCATTGCCACAAGTCGCTGCATAGCCTAGCTACAGTAGAATGAGTTGTCTCTTATTTCTAATACATTTTTGTATAACTTATGCAGCAAGCTTAAAAAAAATAAGGTTTAATATCGTCCTATCATGGGGCACGCGATGCCGGCTTTTCTCGAGTAAAGACACAAAAAAGAACGAACTTGCTGGTGTTAAATAGTGTGACAAGGAGCTTACAATTATTATTTATTTAAAAACCATCTCCTCATTATCGTCATGTTTGACTGGGGAAGGGGTGTGTATATAGAAGCTGTAATCTGGTCCTTAATGTTATTAGATTCCCAGCTTAACCACTGCAGCAGCCTGCACGGAGTCCTTATATTAGCAGTGATACGCAGCTTAAGTATAAATATTAATGCGAAAACTATAGTTTTTAAAATCCATTTTTACTTAAAAACTGAACGTTTCGGCTCTTCGGCTATCATTACTAGAGCTAGCAGTCCTCAACTCTTTTTTCCTTTTTAACGGCAAATACTACAAGCAGTTAGAGGGCCTAGGCATGGGTCTACCGCTGGCCCCAACAATTGCAAATGTCTTCATGTCCTACTGAGAAAAAAAATTGGTTAGATCAACGTCCATCAGATTTTAAACCTGTCTTTTATCGTAGATATGTAGATGATACTTTTCTTTTATTCTGTGACAGATCTCATGCTTTAAAGTTTCTTAATTATCTGAATGGCAAGCATCCGTATATATATTTCACTATAGAACAAGAAATAAATAATCAATTATCGTTTTTAGACTGTGGCATTTCTAGAGAAAACAACCATTTTGTTAGCTCTGTTTACCGTAAACCAACCTTTACTGGATTGGGACTGATTTTTTTTTTTTTAGTTTTTGTAGTTTCAAGTTTAAAATCAATAGCATTACAACTCTTTTATCACGAGCATATGCAATTAGTTCCAATTTTACTATTTTACATTCAGAGCTTGAATTTTTAAAGAATTTTTTCATACAAAACGGTTTTCCTGTGCAGCTAATTCAGAAACAAATTAGAAATTTCCTGAATAATAAAAAAACGTATCCGCTGCTTCTGTACCGACTGTCAAGAAGAAGAAACTTTTTGTCACAATTCCATATTATGCCAACAATCAGAGACCCTTAGACGCGAGCTTGTTCAGTTAGTAGGCAGATATTTTAGTTGTATTGACTTGGACGTTATTTAGTGAACCATTTCAAACTAGGTTCGCTTTTTAGATATAAAGAAACTCTTCCAGCCGGCATGCTCTCGTCCATTGTGTATAAATACTGTTGTCTACGGTGTGGATCGGAGTACGTGGGAAACACTACCCGTACTTACGAACGAGGACGTTAGAGCATGCTGGCAGAAGCTTTAGAACCGGTTCAATTTTAGCCCATCCTCCAAATTCCTCCATACGAAACCATACAGAAGCATGCAGTTTTTTAATTCAGGACAATAATTTTAGCATTTGTTAAGGACCTGGTCCTCGTAAGAGGAGCAACTACCGGTGGCCTCTCTCACGCCTGATTCGGCCCACCTTGGAGCCCAGTATAGGAGAGCCCCGGCATTTCACCAGCCTCAAGGGGCCACGGACGAACGTCTCATCTTTGTACTTCTCCACATCCGTGTTAAGCTACCAGCCTCAATAACACCCATGGCCATTTGTCAAATCCTTCACATCCACTTTCTAATCATTTTAACTTTCGACTTTGTAATGCGAGTAGAACATGTTGTTTTTTTTCCTCATTGTATCCCGCTTAGCTCGTGCATGTCGCAATGCAGAATTTTATGCTAATAGCGTTAATTCCCTCTCTCTCATGCACCGAGATAGGCTTTCCAAAAACAACTATCTTATCATTTAGTCATCGGTTTCCCTATTTTCGACTGCAAATCGGAGCTCTTTAACAGTGCCGAACGTCCCTTTTTGTCGAACATTGAAAGTACACCGCTTCCGATTTGTTGTACAGGAAAGTGAACGATGTATATAAGCAGCTCTTTAGCAGGAGTCTGTGTCTTGTGTGTCGCGCGCACCATTGTCAGTAGGTCTCGTCCCAGCGAGCGGCAGACCCGTCGTTCAGTTTATAACTCTCCAAACATCCAATTCCTGAGTAACAAAGCCACTTCGTAATCTCCGTCTTTGTAAGCTCCGAACTCACCACAGATGTGTAATTCTATTCCTGTACTGCTCTTCTGCTCAAAATATATTGCAAAAACCCTCGCATCATTTTGATTACCTTCGGACAGCAAGCTAGCAGAAAGAGGCGAAGAGACGAACTACGAGTACAGAAAGGCCACCTATAACCAGAAAAACTTACACAAAAGCTCTGAAACGAGCTTTTTACAGCATTTTAGGTTTTGGTAACTCTCCTTTAGACCTCCGCAGTTTAGAGTCCCTTTACATAGCAAAGCTCAAACCTAGCCTCAATGACCTGCAGTCATCGCATCCTCTCCAAGTTGTAAATAGTTAGGTTCTTTTTTTTTTGTTACATTCTGTTACTGCCCCCTCTTTATGTCATTGGTGTACAAACCCCAGATGTATATTTTAACAGTCTCCTAATTGTATATTTCAGATGCTTATGATGGCCGAAGAGCCGAAACTTTCAGTTTTTAAGTAAAAATGGCTATTAAAACTATAGCTTTCGCCTTAATATTTATACTTAAGCTGTGTAGAGCGGTGCAACCTAACCTAATTAATTATGTCAGTGATACGCAGTTGTATTCTATCACAAAAATCGTATTATACTGAACAAGAGTAAAGTGACAATTAAATATACTAATATGAGCACATAAATTTAATCAGTGATCTTTTCTAAGTAAAGTTATATATATTTCACCTGACGTAAATATACATGATAGACAACTTACAAAGAAGTACAGCACTAGAATGGCACAGACACTTGATACATCCATGTTGTATTTAATTCATATTATGAAGCACCTGTTGATTCCCCAAATAAACGACCAATTTCTAATAGCAACTAAACTAGAGCACTCTAAAAGGGTCGACCTACGCCAAGCAAGGCAATGGTAACAAAAAATCCAAATTTGTCTTGAAACCATGTTTTTCCTTGTATTAACACCACAATTTTATCATTTCTACCATCTAAAAGCGCTTTGACCACCTTAGGGTTACTTACTATTTCCTTTTTGTTATTCCCGTTAAAGTAAAGGTAAATACAAATTCAACTTTGGCTGCACCCTCCCCTGGGAACACACAAGCACTGGTTCGTGCTGCAGAGACAGGCCAACTGGCTCTAGGAGAGTAAGTACAGCTGCAGTCGATCACGTGTCGCTAAGAACCATGACGCGCATTTAGCGGCAGGTTGAATGACCCGCGTCCGCCCTACCCTTAGGTAAGTGCCCCTTAGCAGCTGTGCAGTCCAAGCAATTTGCTGACTTAGTGCAGCAGATGCCACAAAAAAAAAGTGCTCCAGGCACGGAGCACGTTCCCACTACATTCTGTAGTGCCCTGGCGCGGTGTTTAATAATAATACAAGTAATAGACAAATAAAATCTTTTACAAGGGTATCGTCCACCAAGGAGGTTGGTTGTTACCAACGATTGCCTATGTGTCTATTTGTCTTCATCGACTTTTACGTCGAGCACTGAAGCAATTACGAGTGCATTAGAATACTAATTAAGGAGCGCTAGGGCTGAAACATTGTGTGTAAATAAGAGTTAAAGGTGTTGGAAGATTCCACTTCATCGCCTAAGGGGGAAATAGAATGGATACGATAGGGGTAGGTTCTTCCATCTTATGCTATGGGGAGAAGCGGCCGCACGGTATCCTATAGGTTACCGTAATCGTAGCTAGGCCTTCGGGACATCTTCCTTTCGTGCCTGATTGCTCTCCTCCACATTCCTAACTTACTCATGATACCTTATTCTGTTCTTCCTCTCCTTTCCCGATTTGCTGCTGCAACGTGCGTCGATCGTGTGTTGGTACTCTTTCGTGCAAGGGTTCCACGTTCTAGTGTTATATGTATGCATTATGCTACATTTAGGTAAAACCTATGTTAGAAAGGATAAAGAAATATCTCTGTCTTATCAATCTTAACTAGAGCATTCCGAGAGCGCACACCGCCATTAGGCCTAAGCAGGGTAACACTGACGAAAAATTCAAATTGGCTCGCAAACTGATTTTTTTCTATTTACACGAAAATCTAATCATATGTGCCTTTTGATAGTATTAACAGTTTCTGTCATTTTCTAGAAGATTCATTCATTAATTTTTGAGTTCTCTTGGTGACAGCCAAACAATCAGATAGACAGCCAGACACACACGACAAAAACATAACCTCCTTGGCGGAGGTAATTAACTGCATAACATGAATACAATCAGAGTTGGAAAATACACAGAATGCTGATGAATACTAAAAAAACCAAGAGGTAATATATTATTAACTGAAATTTCCTATATTGGGGTATTTTTCTAAAAAATATTCTAGATTTAAAGTTACTTAATAAGCATTTATCCATTACTGCTGCCAGTCAGTGGTTCAAATTGCACCAGGTTTCTAAAAAACTAACGCATGTTTTTAGAGGTCGTAATTTTTATATATATGTAAAGAAACCTCTTCCAAGTTAAAAATTACGAACCGAGCGAAATTAAGTTTAGGTCAAGACTTGTAGGTATTTGCCCTTATACTAAAAGAAACCGCTGTTATTGAAGAAAATGTGAATTATTTCAAGGGGAACCCAAGAGATTTTTAGTTAAAAAGGTGTAAAACCTAATAAATCATGCACATTGATTTTTATTTTACAGTAATCTTGGATGCATAGGTTTTTAGTTGTCGAATTTGTTTTCAGCTTGTAAATACAAACCAGGGAAATAGAAATGGAGGTTTTCTTTAAATTAACCCCTTAGGTGATTTTTGGTCGACCCCCTAGGGTCTACGGGGGTCTATAGACCCCTTAAAGGGAACCACTGCTTTAGTACATGGTGTTCGGCCTAGAGTATGAAGCTGAATGCCAGTAGGACCCAAGTCGAAGATTATCAGAAGGTCTCGGACACTTGTACCGCTGCATCCACATCTGAAGATGGATGACACTTTAGTTGGGGAGTCTAGCTTCTTGTCTTTGATGAGAAGCTTAGCTTTCAGCCGCATACAAGGCGACTGGTGTCATGTGCTTCTATTGAGATAGGCCCCTGCGTAAGGTGAATTCTGTGTTTTGTGACAGTGAGGTTGTCCGCAGATGCTTTTACGCTTTGTTGCTGTCTGTGCGGGAGTATTGCTCACCGGTCTGGGTTTCAGCTACTGATAGTCACTTACGTCTGTTGGACCGACTTGTTAGTTCGGCAAGCAGGCTGTGTGCCGGTAACGATCTGGCGAACCTGTCCCACAGGAGAGGAACGACCGACCTCTGCCTGTTTTATAAAGTGTACAATAATGAGAGGCATTGGTTGTATTCGTCTGTCCCTGCCCTCAAAGTCTCTAGGAGAACTACTAGTGCTATGGTCGGCGTGCACTCTTTCACTTTCGAGAACGTTAGGTGCAGAACTAATCAGTTCGGTCGGTGCTTCTTACCCTGGTGATTGGGGTTTGGAATCCATCGCCGGCATCGGCTTTCGGTTGTGTAGGCGTGCAGGGGTTTAGTCGGCTATTAACGACTTTTCGTTGGATTTCCTTTAGCAGCATTTCGGGCTTCCCGGTGTTGAAACGGGCTTGATTTGGGTTGTACTGACTGTCCGTGGTGGCCCGGGCGAGAAGTTTTAATAATAGTAATAATAATTACTGCCAAGATGGCAAGAAATTAAGATATACACAATATTTTTTGTGTCACCGTATTAGACAATATATTTGATCTAAGCATTCAATCGAAAAAAAAAAATACATTGATAGCTTCATGATATTATCTTAATAAGATGATGCTGAAAAAATGTTTGCACCCTCTAGTGTTGGCGAATTGCAGTGGGGTTTAAGTGTCAAAACGGAAAAGCGCTGGTGCCATTGATTCTGGCGACAGAAAATCTTATTCTATTCTGTTGACTATTTTATCGCACGGTTTCCTATTCTGTTACCAGAAGTTAACTTTCGCTCTGAGCAGCTATTTTCCTTCTGATGAATATGTTATAGGTAGTTATGGAAACGCTGTGTGTTAATTAATAGAGTATGATCTCCTTCGTTTGGCCCGGAAGCGCTATCATCTCCCACGACGGAGATGTGTGCGTGTTTGAGTGCGCAGATCGTGTGCGCGTGAGCGGCGTTCAAGTTGGTGCGCCGCGCTGCTCGCTGTATCGCTGATTGAATTGGGTTAGGTTAGGTTGGGTTATGTAAGGTTAGGTTGGGTTAGGTAAGGTTAGGTTAGGTTAGAAGGTTAGGTTAGAAGGTTAGGTTAGAAGGTTAGGTTAGAAGGTTAGGTTAGAAGGTTAGGTTAGAAGGTTAGGTAAGGAGGTTAGGTTAGGTAAGGGAAGGTTAGGTTAGGTTTGCCTAAGTAGTGTTTATTTTAGTGGTGGCGCGCGGAGGAAAGATTACGTGAACGCAAATTCGTCGTGGGAGACGACAGTGCAGCCCGGAAGAAGTCAGTATGAATGAGAAAATTTGTGAGCACCAACAACAAAACGATATGAAGTACCAAGTTAATTAGATCATATTTAATATATATAATGCGGAAACTTCATTACTGACATGGCCTGATTGCATTTTTTTTCTGTTACAGCGAAGCACACTGAGCCACGCAGAACTGGACTTCATCCTTCGCTTCGGAAGTAAAATTGGCAGATGATGTTATTTTGAACTTGACACCGATTTTGTTGTTAATCGACAAACCAAACAATAAGTGTGTATTTGATAAATTATTTATTAGACGTCTAAGAAGTTCTTGCAAAATCCTAAGCTAAGATACAGAGAATGCCCACGCAATCATCACCTGATGATGCCTTTTTAGTTGCCACTCAGGATTAACATTGTTTTGCAAAAAAAAGGCTAAAACTTGCTTTTAAAGCTGCTTTAACTTACTCGACCTGGAATATGTTTGTCGGTAATCAATCGGAAAGTCCCTTTTATAAGTGTGCTCGCGCGGCCTTTTGCTAAGCGTAGCACTGTGTTAAAACGGTCTTCAGCCAATGAAGTGTTTATCCGAACCAAAAAGCAGTCACTAGATTCCACTGAATAATATTACGTTTACTTATTTCTTTCTCAGAAAATGATGTACTCCGTCTGTGTCTATCATTACTTCGCTATAAACTGTGTATTTAATGTTTTCATAATTGATTCTCACGCTTACCCTCAACCTAAGCTCTCTCTATTAATATTACTTTTTTATATTAACCTTGTGTTTGTTACTTGTGCATTAGGATATAAAACCACCTAGGGATTCAGCTCGGTGGATAGTAAATCCTTCTCAAATAACTCGATAGCCTATCTCTTACTTACGTTCTTTCCTATATTAAGTAATCATCATTATTTTCAGCTCTTCCCTTGAACACCTCTTTATTCTGGTCTGATTCCATTTTATAAAAACAATACGTTGAGAACATGCTCTAGCATGTTTGAAGATATAGTTTTATTAATATTTTTCTAGGTCGACGAACGGGAGCCCGTAGTAATAGTATAACAGTCAATATTAAAAAAAACACGTGTCATGTTAGAAAGCCAACTCCCTTAAGAGAGAAAGAGAAGGCGGTGGCTTCCGGAGCAGCGAGGCACCCCGCAGCCAAATATACATCGGGCAAGGCCAGGCTAGCTGGGGGCAAAACCCAACAGCGGAGGGCAGGAAATCGGCTCACTTGCACTGGCCGCAGGAGCTGCGAAAACAAGCTTGCACCGGAAACCAGGTGCATCCGGCCTTACTCACGTGACCCTTGGGTGAATCGTCGGAGGAAAAACGTAGTAGCAGACAAACACGAAATCGCCTTAGTCGCCCCGAGCCAAAGTTGGACGCAGTTTCCGGACTCCGGAAACGAGGCCTCGGCAGTTATCAGCCCAGGGCAAAACTCAATAACAAGTGGACAGGAAACCCACACTCGTCGACACGTGACATATGAAGAGACAAGATTTCCCAGCACGTGTTCTGTGCGTGGCAGGGCTCTGGTATCAGCAACATGTAGCCTTGGGAAGAAACCGACTGGGTATACCATGGAGCGAGTGCAAGTGCACTCAGCGACCTCGACCACGATAACGTCAGCAAGTCACAGCTATAAAAGAGCGTAGCTCCCTAGAAGCGATGGAATATCACTCTCAAACTCCTCGCTCAGTGCTCGCATCTTATACCCGCTCTTACAAGGTTGAGTATAGTAGAACCTTTGACAGATATTAAAGTTGCTAGTGCTGATAGAAATATTTTCCTTGAATAATCCCAGGGCTCCTGTTCAGTTTCCATTGTTTTAGTGTTTCTGAGTCTTTGAAGTTTAATATCCAATCGTTTTAGTATTTTAGTTTCTGAGTATAATATTTAATTTCTTTAGCGTTTTGAGTTTTCGAGTTTGCAACGTCTAGATTTGTGTTGCTTTTGTATTTAACCTTTGATTACCCTGTTGAGGAGCGCTCTAAGCAGCGCACGGATCCTAGTTGCCTGAGGTCGTTTGATCTTTGAGTTTTGAGTTGTTTGTTGCATTTTAGCTTGTTCTTATAGTTGTGTTCGCTTACAAGTTTCAGTTAATGTCTCATGCGTTAAAATTGTAGCCGTCACCCGAAATAGAATTCAATCAATGATACCTTGTCCTTATGTTGTATGTGATTTCTTCTGTGAGTGATTAATTATTCGGTACTTTAAATTGAACTACTTGGGCGGCGTCTTCCACGCTGCCAATCACAACTCTTGTATGATCATTTCTTTTGAATAAATGAAAAAAAAAAGATTTATTCAGTCGTGAGACTAAAAACGTAATCAAGTGTGTTTTTTCACCTATATTAGATTAAGGGCAGAAGCCATTCCGGATAAGATGAGAGACTCAGTTCCCAAGAAATAAGTGGACTGATACCCTGGAAAAAGACTAAGGAATTAAACTCAAGAAAAAAGAGTTATTGAATATTATATCTGAATAGGTGGACTTGTGTCTATGAGCTGGTTTCACTTGGTATATTCGTATACTGTATTGCAGACCTTCCCATAGATACCAGTCAAGTTAATCCTGGTTCGAGAAAATACAGCTAATCGGACAGGATTGACTTTGTTATGTCATAGCGGAATATGATCTCAATTGCAAACGAATCACTGGAAGCAAAAGAAAAAGAACCCTCTGGATATTCTATGACATAAGCTTAACGCCCGTCAAAAGCTAGAATAGGTGCAAAATTTGTCTTAGATGTCAAGTTCCCTCTTCAGGATTTGTTGAATTTGAAAATTAAATTAGCATTGCAAACTAGTCTTTTACTTCCCATAAATCAGTACAAACTAAACGTACAGTCTTTATTCTAAAATTAAGAATGGCATTGCACTTGGAAACCTGGTGATTTAGAGAAATGCCATTCAACTGACAAATTCTTGCCATTAACACTTAACCCATATACAAGAAGTGTCCCCGGTTGTGAACAGCAGATCCGTAAATGTGGAACATCAGCAAATCCAGGGTTACTGTATACTAAAAGATTCGTCTCATCGAGCTCTAGCTGATGGTATAGGGTATAGGGAGGTCATGATAGAGAGAGGAGGTAATGGAATTTTCCGGGCTAGGAACACTCAGTCTGGTCCCGGTTGTAAACAGTAGGTGTGTCGGTGCGTGCACTCAGTGTTCCCGATCAGGTACAGCAGCCAAGCTCCGGCGGCCTCCGTGCACATTGTATGTTCCCGGCAGTGGGCAGTAGAGGTGTTTGGGTGGGTGTATTTCTGTTCACGACTGGGTACAGTGTAACTTAATACTTTCTTACGTCTTTATTCAATGCAATTTTTTTCATGATTGTTTTACGTATTACGTTTCTTTTTGACACCATATGCTGTATATACATTATTTCTTTGAGATGGCATAAATGTAGATTTCGATTTGAAGCAGTTAAAGAAAGTTTGTTACCCACGACGCGTATTTCGCTGTTCGCCAACTCATCAGGTGGGAATGTCAAAGTTGGTAATTTAGTTCTTGAAATCTTGCGAAATTTAGAGAGGTAATCATAGGAAGATGTAACTATGATACCGACTGTTCCAAAAGTATGAATGAAATTTTCAATCAAGCAAATGTTTGGTCAATTCTCAACTACAGTCTGCAGCGTAGACTCCAATTACTGCACGTTGCAGACACACAGATGTACCGAAGGCGACAGCTTACAACCTGTCGTAGGTAAAAGGCTGGCACATCATAGTATTATAGTAGTATCATAGTTACACCTTCCAATGGTAAGCTCTCTAAATTGCGCAACATATCAATAACTAAATTTTGTGCTTGCGCCTTATGGACCTGCCACGATGGTGCGCAATGGTTATGGTTGTTAATAGGTCTTGTTCATGAAGTATGGTTCCCGCTGTCAGACTTTCAGCAGTACTGAAGGGTAAGGAGACACTGAGAGATATTATGGAGGTTCACTATTCAATATACTGTATAAGGTTACACCGTCACTGGTATGAATGTTATGCACCCTGGCGTAATGGTTATAGTGTTGATGCCAGAGATCACATGACGGTATTGAGCTGAGGCTGCTTGGTGTATTCTCTATTTACACTTTAAGTGACCAAGGTGTGGCTCTCTCCGATGACAGTTGCGAGAGCTTATGCGCATTTTTTTTAATGTGATATCTCACTTTTACTACAATATTATTATTAATACTGAGCAAGTTTTAACACAATTTCGATTTTTGTTTCTTCAAGCACACAATGCAATTATGGATTAGCGACATTACCTAATTCAGATTGACAATACGACAATAAATGTGTTTGATGTAACTCCTATGCATTATATGCAAATTAATACTAACATAATCAATTGAATTAAATTGCGTTGGTGCGTCGCAACATTCAACAGTTTCAACTAGTACAATTGTACATACATGTTATGTTTGTGTATTTCCTTGCTTGACCTGTTCCAAGCGAGTCTGTTTTTCTGCTCTAGAAAGATCTAGGCGCTTGAGGAAACGGTTACGAATCCTAGGATTATTCATCACGTATCTTAACTCTCAAAGTCTCTCTCTCCTCGGTAAGTTGGATCACCTTTCGTGTCAAGGCATCGGTGTTACAAGTTACATATAGTGGATAATTGGCGGGTAAATTGAACACTTAAGGGGTTGGTTTGCTACAAGAGTCACCCTAGGACCTGCGTTAACAACAGTAGGGACTGTCTTATTGGTTTGAACAGATGTTGACCCTTAGTTTCCTCTGGCTGAGCAGTTTGGTTTCCTACCCTAGCAGTTTCTGTGCAGATCTGTTACTGCGTGTCCTTCCTAGGTAGGTAATAAATAGGCTGGCCGCCCAGCATTCATCAGCACTTTAATATACACCTCAGTCGGGGGAACATCCCTTCAGTTTATCAGCCTGTAATAAGCCTGCATTAGTACTCGGAATACATCCTTTAGTCCGTCATCGAGTTTCACTTCTACCCTACTCTGCAACCGGACCCTCGGCACTAGAAGATATAGAGTCTTAGTCTCTAGTAACGAACAGTAGCCGACACATTTCATCTGAAATGGGTTGGTTGTCCCACGGACGCCAAAGTGTATGCGTCGATAACGACATGATTATGTCTAATACACAAAAAACAAAGATTACAAGAGATTACAAAATGTAAAAACGAGAAGAATCAAACAGAGACAAATACTCTACGGGATTGACTCGCCAGAGTTAACTATCTCGCTTGCACGAAAATTGTTAAGTTCAAGGAAAGATTCTATTAGTACACCAAATTAAAGGATAATAACACGTGAAACTAAGAATGTATGATTGTAAAATGTATGGGTAGGCTATGAGGTTTACACTTCAGTAGAATGGTCAATGTTCCTTCTCATCACTTTTAGCACTTTTTCTACCAGCCTTACCGTCCGTTTATTTCTTACTGTCCACAAGCTCACAACACCTTCACAGACTTCACAGCAGACTGTTGCTTGGCTTGACTGGCGGCTTGTAGAAATTGCTCGGCTCGCTGGCTTAGTTGCCTGAGTACATCCATCGGCTCCTCGGCTGTTCCTCCGTACGCCACTTCCTGCCCAGAATCGCTTGTTTCAGAAGGGTGCAATTGCGTTCCACAGGATCATGCATAAATTCGTACATAGTATAAACATTGACGATTTATGATTTATAATGATTGATTAATGATAAGGTTAATATGAGAATGTTATGATGATGAATGTCTGTATGAATGTGAATGACTGTAGTGAATTATGTAACAATCCCTTCTTCCCTTCCATTGAAATCGATTGTTATCTCAAAGGAAAATGTGCAATATAGAAAACCAATGCGGAAGTTCGCGACGCTTCACGACTGACTGATCTATATCGTTAAATGTAAATGGTTTCTGCGATAGGTGCCTTGAATTTCTGTATTATTGGGTCGTGCACAGTGTAATGTGGTGTGATAGGAATTGTACTACATGACCTAATATGAAATGGCAATGAATGTGAATATGATTCTACCGCTGTTCCAGATCACACCAATAGCTGAAAAATTCTCAGATTTGCAACAATTAATGCCTACCTGGCACATCGGTACAATTATACAATGATTACATATTTCTTTCGCGGTAACAGTTTCGCAAGGTGCGCTTCGCTACAATCTTTTCACAATAATACGTTCGATTACCATACTCTTATAGCGAAACTTCAATTAATTTTACCATGTTCAATAGATTTTAGAATAACAATGTTCCGTCAAACTTACGTAAAATGCACTCGTTTATTCTGTGATGAATGTTCATTTGTTGTTATCCTAACGATGTAATTTCTTCGTGTCAGTGTAGTATTTGTTTTTGTAACTTCTGTATGTAGTGTTGTGATTAACTGGAAATTTACACCAGAATGACATGCTACTGATTATCATTAAGCTTGTCATTTTTCACAATCTACCTTGATTGTTTTTTAACAGTAAGACATACATTACACTGGTCCTAATTTCTTTATTCTAAGTTATTTACAATTGCATAGTTACGATTCAGGTGTGAGATCACTACTAGACCTAACCATTAAGGTTCTAGCGTATGTTTCCTTTGGTGATTTCGAAGTAATGTTCGATCACCTACTGCAACATTGTATCCTGCGCCTTAAATTATGGTATTCATGTCGTTTCAGCGTGTTGCTCATTATTAAATTGCGTGTATTTTCGTGAAGCAGCTTGTCTTGCAGTCATAATGTCTTTTGCAAAATCAAGACTGTAACATGTTGTCAAGTAGGTAGGTTGGAAGAATGGACATGTGTCTCTCCCAAAGATTATGAAGCTGGGTGTATCACCTAAGGTTTCATTATAGGAATTGTTGATGCTATTTTCTACCGTGGATAAAAGTTATCCCACATTCTGTCTGGCGTAGAATTGACATATAACTTGAGCAAGTTATTGATTTTTCCATTATTGCGCTCCACTACTCCGTTACTGTAATCTCAACTTTATCTATGGAATACACGTTACGGCAGCTGATTTCAGTTCGAGAGCTGCGTCACTTATGACTTGGAAAGTGTGTGAACACGACTCGTGTGCATTAAATGATGGATAGAATTGCTTTCGATTATAAATATAATCTTCAGTATGATCAGTGACCAGTACTAACTTTTTGCACGGCTGCAATCTACCGCGTGTCATCGCCCATTGGATGAATCTATGTAGCTACCATCACGCATGTAGTAAGGTTTTGTGTAATCAACGGACTGTTCCTTAAGAGATATTGTATGAAATTGTTTGTACAATTCCGTAATCTTTCTCTTCCTAGTGTTAAATTAAGTTGTTGTTCTCTAGGGGTAACAATCAAGTAATAACCATTATTTCATCTCTCGACTTAATACGGATTAATATTTTTCTTCGCATACAGAGTTAGTTAGTTAGGGTTAGTTAACTCAATACACAGTAATAAAGGAAGGAACAATCTATGCCTATATTTACTGCTCGGTTTTTATCGTACATAAGCGTCTATGTCGATACTCTAAGAGTACTTAGTGACAATTATTTAGTTCGGGGAACAGTCAAATAATCAGTATTCCACCCAACGATATTTTCATAAACCCTTTCTCTGTTACAATTGAACATCTCTTATGAGCTGCTATGATCTTCGCTTCAACTTCATTATGTTCATTACTGTAGTAGTAACGTTTCTCTATAATATACTTGCTCTCTTGGTTCGATAGGATTATGGTCTACAAGAATTCACTGTTGAATTAATTACTTGAAAGGCATTGATATTCTACCTATTCGTTCAAGAACTATGTAGACTCATGATACTAGTTATTAGTCTGCTCTAGTCGGTGTCATTATGTGATACCTGATAGCAGTTATATCTGCATCTCTCTTTTCCTTTTTCTTTTGTATCTACATATTCTCTCTGCAGAAAACTTGGCAGATGGCATGTTCTTAATCTTTTTTGCTTGTAAGGATTTGTTTTCATTATTTATCCTTGCATTACACTATTTCTTAACTATCCTCATCTCTATGAGATAGTGCAATTACGTAAGAATGGATTTGCACTGCTCACAATATTTCGTTTCACTTCGAGGCTACCAGGAAAAGATGTCACAAAACCATTAATTCGACTACGTATCTATGCTTCATCGCGAAACTGCCTTTTATTTTACCACAACTTCTGAATCCATAAGAACATCTTCACCGTTCAAACTAAATTCTTTGCTGTTGTGATGGATGACGCGTATGCTTATCACGTTGCTATTTTCTAATATGGGTCTCGTCATACTTCGGTGTTTAAACGTCTATAACATTTCACACGCATTGACCTCTTATCCTTCCATATCTTTTTCCATATAAACTCTGAATATTTTTCAAAATTTATCAACTCATAGTTGCAATACATTTCATAACATCATCTAAATAGAGTCATTTTCTCTGCAATACTCGTATCTAGGTAGCAACGCTAGTATTCTACAGCACGCTTATTATTATTATTATTATAAATTACAGATTGCAATGCTATGCTTTTGAGGTAGGCTTTCTTCCTTGGCATTCAGTGCTTGTCAAGGGCAACACTTACTGGCGTTACGCTTTATCATTCGTGCGGTACATTGTACATCATGTTTATTTGCATTTCCGTTCCTAGTCACAGAACTAAAAAAAAAAAACATAGAAACACCTTCACCGTAACTACTGGCCTCTAGCTGGTTACTAGCACAGAACTATTGTAATAACTTCTTAGCTTTACGCTTAAACTAGCGAACTTTAACATTATTAATCGTTATTTTATGTGTTCGCAGTACGTAACGGCTTTACTCTGCTACTGTTTACACTAGCATTCTAGTGAACAGCTATACGAATAGCTATAATTGTTAGAAATTCGGTTTAATCATATGTAGCGGAATCTATTTTATTCCCACCAACATTTGACTTCAACTGATGCATTATTTATTTTACCATTATTTTTGCTTCTTTGCGTTTCACTCAACAATGCAGCATGGTATATCTTTGCATCTTAACTCATAACGACATTAGGTGTGCAGGAATTAATTAATTATCTATTGTGCCCTATCGTTAGTTCACAGCAATTGAATGCTTGTTACTGACTTCGCACTCTTCAGTCCAAATAAATTCTGCATTCTTCCGTAGAAATTCGTACAAAGGACTGGCAACTTGACTAACATCAGGATGAACTTCTGATATAAATGTCATGCCAAGGGATAATGGAACATCTTTGCTGCTGTATATGGCTGTATATGGCATAACCTCTTTAGGTGATTATTTCATCGAGTATTTTATCTCGTTCAAGGCTCTATATGACTGGCGTATTTTACCTGATATTTTCTGTACTACTATGACTAGAAAGTTGTATGGACTAGTCAGTTTTTCATTGGTTTATACTCGACACTGTCGCATTGAACTTCTTTCTCAGTAGTTTTCCGTCGTAGAGGCGCTACAGTCTGACTACCTTTACTTTCTTGCAGTAGATTCGCTGGCGTTATTGCTAGAATTGTTGTTATTAACCTCTACACCATGCTTAGCAATTACTGGGTAGCAATTCCTTCCTGCTAACGCCTCACTACTTACAGGTTTAGGTTTAATATTGTATGCATTTGCCTTTTTAATTGCAGTGTTAACATTTGTTACAAAGACTTCTGCTTCGATTTCTCCAGGGATTACCCTCTCAGGCTCTGATATCATATAGTTTTCGGGTATAAGCACATCCGCATCGTACCTGGTTCTACGTACTTGGAAAATCTGTATACTTTACTCATCGAATTACCTGGTAAATCGGTATCTATCGTGTGAACCATATTATCACGTTTTGCTTGCGGCGCTTCATTGAAGGCAGCGGCTGGGCGGCAGCGGTAGCTACCTCATCAGCTGACCTGCCAGCTGGGTACCGTGCATCAAGGTCACGCGGTCGACGACTTAGTCTAGTGCACGGCTGCTGCTCTTTGCAAGGCTACACAGTTGTTTGCTTGTCTATTTCCTCGCCAATCAGCGGTACTGCTTGCATCGATCGGTTTGCATGTTTAGCTTTACATCTACGAGCTCTTTCGCGTATCGTCAAACGGTTTCTCTTCACTATATCGGACATTAGACATTCTTTAAATTGCATTATTTCTTTTAAGTCCTTTTGTTTGACAAGCGCATTTCTATTAGCAAAGTATATGCTTTAACCATCTATTATTATACGGCCCTTCCTGAAATCAATGACGGCATCTCTTAGGATATCTCTGCTTAAGATCAGATCATAAGGAAATCTACCGTCTTCTATTATCACGGTATTTGTTTTCAACTTTATACTGCTGGGTGGAACTACTGTAAGTTCAACCTGTTCAGCCTGGCCTAGTACGGTGCTTTCTGAGTTCACTCCTTTGACAGTAATATTGCTTGGTTTTATCTCTCTTACGTAACTGTGTATTTTATCTCTGTAATTCAGGATATATCTTGTCAGTACGAATTGATATCAAGTTATACCTTCTTTGGTTAATTGTACCTGTTCATCATTTTTATTGCATGAGATAACCTTTGTGCAAAGACAGCTGTCTCTAACTCTGTGCTTTACATCTGCGACTTTGCTTTCTTTTAGTGCATTATATCGATTCGACACGTTATAAAGCGGACCAATCCTTGTCAAAGGGTTAAGTCTTTTTTTAAGCAGCGCAGCGGTTTGTTGAAACTGAGGACCTGCTCCCACTGACTTAACATTGTATGCGAGTTGCTTAACGTGAACACGAGCATCCACGGAGTCAATACCCTATGATGATTCACACCTCTATGTACAGCGTTTAACCTAAAAATCGTGCATTATTTTCTGACGACTGCAAGTCTGCATTATTTTCTGACGTCTGCGCGTCTGCTACGTGGGCGGTTAATTTCCCTTTGCCACGTTGACCATTACACTGGGTTTGAGTTTTACTTAGACCCTTTCCACCTTTGTCACCGTTGTGGGTTTAGTAGGGTTTTGCATCTTAGAGCGATACCAGTATGTCTCTGATTCACAGCTAAGGCATCTATTTGTCTCTTCTTGCTTTTCGTCACGTATCCTACATTTACAAACAACGGCACTGAAATTTGGCTCAATACAGTAATTGCAAATACGGCGATGTGACTGGTCCAACCTTTTACCGCGTTGGGAAGGTTTTTGTCGTTCACTCTGACCTGCCGTGTAATACTCATGCGTACCTAGCTCGTGGTAACCTGTGTAGCCACTATAGTACTCGTTTCTAGCATACGCATCTTGATTGTGAGCATTTCTGAAATGCCTCGCCGGGCGTCTTTTACCATAGTTCACGCGTCCACGGCGGTATCCTAGATAGAACACTTCGTTTGAATTACGTGCGTCGTCGGCATCAGTCTCGCTTTCGCAGGCGCTCGCACATAACTCTGTACTGCGAAGCTAGTGCGGACTTGTGCTCTGGGTAAATGCGTTCTATCGTAATAAGTCTCTGTAGGAGGTCTTTAGGGCTGCGCACCGGCTTACTGAACACGCGTTTCGTAATTTCATCACTAAAAAGTGGAACTAGGACAGTTATGGCAATACTGGCGAACTCTGACAGCTCTTCGTAATTCGGGCTTGCGACGCAATACGGTAGTGAATCAAGGGCAAGTTCGGAACATGCCATAGTACTTTTAGTTTCCGTAAAATTTGAATCTGAAGGACGTCTACAACTTTCGACAATGGAAATCTCGCTTACAGCAATCATCGTCGATCTATATTTTGGTAGCACGGCCGCAGTTTGCTGGGAAAGCGTTGCGCTATCAGCAATCAAGGAGAGGGCGCAAGGCGTTGTCATTAGTGTTGTTGCAGTTACCGTTACTTTACCTAGATTCTGGGCTACTGAGTTTACAGGCACTGCACTTTGCAATGAGGTTGGTATGCCTGCACTAGGTGTGGCTGCTATTGTGGTGACGGAGCTGGTAGTCACC
Organism: Parhyale hawaiensis; assembly: GCA_001587735.2. NCBI lineage: Eukaryota > Metazoa > Arthropoda > Malacostraca > Amphipoda > Hyalidae > Parhyale > Parhyale hawaiensis. The sequence continues at coordinate 11,168,425 of LQNS02278156.1, forward strand.
AGAGTACTGGTACTTGGGCAGAAATTGCTGGGAATTACTAGGATCTGCCATTTTGATATGTTGTGAGACAGATACACGTCCAGTTCGGGTAATCATTTTAGTACTATGTATAACTTCATCGTCGCTGGACGACTCACTCATTTGATTCCAACTCACAATTTGATAATTTTAAATATGGCGATTTCACGTCCAGATAATCAAGATAATTATTCCACTACTTGTTACCACTTCGATTCTGTCAATGGTAGCATTTATATGTATGATGTAGTTTCCCACACAAGTTAAATGCATATGATTCGAATATCGTACACAATTGTCACATTCGGTTACATCAATACTATTATGTAATTACTAGCATCCTAGTTTCATTATTGATTATTGGCACTAAAACACAGTATAATTACATTCGTCACTACTCTGCCTACCAGGTTTACTGCAACAAGTTGGCTTAGAACATTAACTTCTAGCGACTGGATGCAAGATGGCGACTGGCTTTGAGCAATTATAGTGTTACTTAGCTTATTACTTGCTACACGTCTATAGTTCTGTCAGTACTTGACACTGAAATTACTCTTCTAGAAGATTGTGCAGTTGTTTTAATTACAAGTGGTAGGCACGATAATCTAAGATAACAATTGTGGTACAAGCGGTACAAGGGCGTAAACACTACTGAGTGCTGTCCTATGACGTATCAATCATTGAGGTGCAGCTCGTGCCCGGTCGTCCGATGCGACTCTATTACCTTCGGTGCTCCCTGCAAGTACTAGATAAATTGTTATTGTTAACTTTGGTTCCTTGTTAACTTAACTTTAGTTCCTTTTATGGTGCAGGAGCTTCAGATGCATCTTGGGGTTTTGAAGTCACATCGTCGCTTGTAGATATGCGGTTGAGACAGGGTGTGGTGTCACATCTAATATGGCGGTTTACTCGATGGAGAAACTTATTGCGCAGATTGCGGCTTATATGTTAGAAAATCACGGTTTCACTTATGGCACATTTTGTTGTTGTTGTCCGTGCTGCGAGATGATGGTGCTGCGAGTCTGTGTATATCGCAGCCTTTCTGCTGATGATAGGGTCTTTGATTGTCTCCTGGATGCAATGGCTAGAATTCAGTCATCGGATAGGCGTTCTGCCTTTGCCTTTATGGGTGACTTTAATTGTCACCATGTGGAATGGTTAGGCTCTGGGAGGACTGATTGCCATGGTCATGCCGCCTTCGACTTCGCGAGTACCTCT
>LQNS02278156.1:11173673-11188330 GCA_001587735.2 Parhyale hawaiensis
ACGTTCTGCTATTACTCTATAAGTTAATCCCTCACTACGAAGTTGAATTATCCGTTTACGAGTAGCTTCAGGGATTTCTTTAACTTTGGGCATTGTAGTGAGAGTGTGCGCGACTTCAACAAGTTCTAGAGAGGCAATGATTGCGCCGGCTGTGGTTTGTTTACATTGTATTTGTTTCGAGACCTGTTGTGAACGTTCTAGAATAATTTCCAAACTAATTTATTCAAATTATACTATTAAATATCAAAGATTCAACATCATATTTACTTTGTCAAATACTTTTGTACCTCATTACCTTTTCTCGTGTTAAGTTTTCTTTTTATAAGTGCACATTTGACTGTTCTGTTTAAATATTCTATTATATATATGCTATATAAACTTCCTGTATTAATTATCCTAAAGCAGACCCTGAATTTAAAAAAAAAACATAAAAAATAGAGTTGTGCAAATACTTATGTCTAGGCACTGTATGCACTGCATATTTGTATTCGATGGTAACAACTTTCTTTTAAACAGGATTCATTGCAGACCAGAGATAGTTCATTATTGAATATTTTTCTTTTCGTTTTCTCAATTTTCCAAGCTAAGTTCTTCTGCTGGAGTCCAGGGTTGTTGATTAAATTTACAAAAATCAATTTTGCGGTTTATTTGCAACGTTTCGAATGAATACAGCAATTCATCATCAGACGAAAACACTTCTGAAAATTTCAAAATTGTATCAAGTACATACAATTGTGATATTCGAGATACACGACGAACAATTACTCTAAAACTACCAATATTTCATAGATACACGTCAAAATAATTCTAACGTTTGAGCAAATCCAGAGGTCTGTCGGTTTAGCTGAGGAGAGTACTGAGTTATCAATAGCGCCTCAGTAATAGCCAGTCTCATGTAGTCGGTGCACTATCTCAAGATAGTGGTGTTTTCTTCCAAGGTTTGTCGTGTCAAGTTATGGTATAAGTACACAAGTGTTCTTTAGGGGCTCCTCCAGCCAAATGCATGGTCAAATAACGACTCAAAGTAGTGGTAGTCATGCCAATTTAGCTTACATAATTAAGAAGTGTACCACCTTCATCTGCACATGAGAATTTGTAAACTACATTGGTGGCTTGAAGATTGGTCGTGCCGTTGGTGCAATTGCTCTTCATGATTAAGTTCTTAACGTTCTTGTTTAGTTAGAAAATTCAGAGGCTCAGTCGATCGGTGTCATTTGTACATGAGACGTTACGCGACATGACATTCTGAAGATTTTTTTCCTCAACGCGATGGGATTCACTCTTTTGATTTTCATAATAGACTACTAAGTTTTCTCCAGAACGGTTGTACTGGGTAACTTGTCGATTGAGGTGTTTTGCCATTTCAGTATCTACAAAAGAATTTGGCTAACCATTGATGACTAACATTTGTTTGCATTGCTTTAATTCACTTCTCAGCTACTCTAGGGTTAACAGGTTTTCTTAGCTCGATCTGTCAGTGCACGAATCACGCGAATCTTATACCTTTGAGGGCACTCATTGTTATAAGAGAGGCAATTTCCTCCGCCAGTAGGTTTTCTGTAAACAGTGGTTTCATAATTGCCATTATCAGTGGCAATCGCTACATCCAGGAAAGCTAGCTTTCCGTCATCACTCATTTCATAGGTGACTTGCAGATGAGACTTTTCTTGCAATAGATGTTTCAATTGCATGAGATGACCTTCATTTCTTACAACGACGTCAATGTCATCAACAAATCGGCAGTATGTGTGAGGTTTGACTGATGAGTCGACAAGTACTTGATTTTCAACGCTGCACATTAAGAACTCAGCAAAACTTGGTCCCAGTGGGCTTCCCATCGCCACTCCATTAATTTGATAGTACATTTGCTGTTCGGGATCCTGAAAGACGTCTCCATTGTGCAGGCCTTCAATAGTTTTGCGAGAATCGTTGGGGAAATCTTAGGAGGAGATAGGTTTTCATTATTGTATACGTTGTCAATGATGATATCGATAGTCTCCAAGACAAATTTTCATGTCCAGATGAAGGTTGTAAATTTCTTATTGATGTAAGCTATATCGGCATGACTACCACTACTTTGAGTCGTTGTTTGACCTTGCATTTGGCTGGAGGAGCCCCTAAAGAACACTTGTGTACTTATACCTTACCTTGACACGACAAACCTTGGAAGAAAACACCACTGTCTTGAGATACTGCGCCGACTACACGAGACTGGCTATTGCTGAGGCGTTATTGATAACTCAATACTCTCCTCAGCTGAACCGACAGACCACTGGATTTGCTCGAACGTTAAAATTATTTTGAGGTGTATATTTAGCTACAAATTATTATTAGTTTTAGAGTAATAATATGTTCGTCGCGTATGTATAATATCACACAATTGTATGTACTTGATACTATTTTGAAATTTTCAAAAGTGCTTTCGTCTGATGATGAATTGCTGAATGCATTCGAAATGTTGAAAATAACCCGCAAAAATGACTGGGAAATTTAATCAACAACCTTGGACTCCAGCAGAAGAACTTAGTTCGGAAAATTGAGAAAACGAATAGAAAAATCGTGAAAAAAAAGAACTATCTCTGGTCTACAATGAAACCTGGTTGAGAGAAAAGCTGTTTACATCGTATACAAATACATATATATATATATATATAAACTTCAACTGAATCAAACTGTGTGAAGGAATTAATTATTCATCTTTACTTCTATGGTAATGACTGTTCAGTCAAAGGAAATTATCAACGGACAGTAATTTTTGTGATACATATTTACCTCCGCCAATTAGGTTATGTTTTCATCGGGTCTGTCAGTCTGTCTCTAAGCTTACTTTAAAAGTTACTGACGGATTTTGACGAAATTTACAGGGATTCTTAGGTATTTCAGGAGAAAGTGAGAAACAGATGATTAACTTTTGGTGAAGATATGTCCATCCGTTTGTTTGTTTGTCTGCCTCATTTTTTTCTTAATGTCATAACTCATATAGTCATGGATGGATTTTTAATGAAATTAACATGAGTTGTTGGCTACACAACAAAGAGTAAATGACTAAATTTTTGTAATAATCAGTTGGTTCGTTAGTTCGTTTGTCACTATTTTTAATTTTAGGCTTGTTAGCAAAATAACTCAAAAAATAATGATTGGATCTTCATGAAATCATCGGGGTTATTAGTAATGTTAAAAGACATAAATGATTGAATTTTGGTGCAGATCGGCATGTTCTTTTGTATGTTTGACTCATGTTTGTGTTAATGTTTGTTAGCAGTATAACTCAAAAAGTTATCAGGAGATCTTCCAGAAAATTGCGCAAGCTGTTATTATCTTCAAAAGGCACAAATGATCAGATTTTGGAGTTTACACAAAAAATATGGTTTCAGAGCTAATTTGAATTTTTTGCTACCGTTGCCACGCTTGGCGGAGGTATGCACTCTCAGAGTGCTCTAGTTTCTCTTATACTTTAGAATTTGATTAATTACCTTCAAATGAAGTGAGCCAAATCAATGGCTCATACTCATAACCTGGCCAGCGTTCTGATGCGCACTAATTACAAAAGACATCATAAGCGTTGTATCCAGTACATAACTCGCTATATAAATAGAACGCTAAACTTACCATGACTAAGTCAAGAGAACGCCACTTAACCGCAGCGCTCAGGTGGCAATATAACTTACGAGCAAACAACGTACGTAGTTAAGTCATATTCAGGCACTTAACCGCTGCGGCTATACAGTACTTTATTTGTGATTCTGCTCTACGTATTAAATAGGGAGCAGCGTAGGGAAACCAATAATAATCCTAAAATATAGTTTGACTCGTAAAGCACGAGGTTTTTATATCTAAGATTCTTAAATTATGGAATGATATAGGAAATTGAATTATCTTCAGTTTTAATGCTACGACAGTTTGATCCATCCTTTTTTGTGAGTAGCACTAGAATTCTCATGAATTTATTCTAAGTGACGTTAACTCCAGATTTGTCTGTTTAATCGTACAAAAAAGTCTATGCCCAGTGCTAAATCCAAGCCTTTTTATACCTCTGCTGATAAGCAATGCTCTGGATTGTTTCGTCCTTGCCGACTCGCTGCTTTCACTCACATAGCTAGAAAACTTTTTCCAGTAATATCTTTGTTAGCTTGCCTTTCTTGCAGCGCCGAATTGTGTAATAGAACGATATAGTGTAAAATCTTTGCTAATGCTAATTTCACAAGCTTCTGATCTTGGACTGATTGGACATTTTGCAATTTCCTCGTGCTGAATCAGTGAAGAGTTTTCGATGCCTAGATGCAAAGGCCATGTTATTACTGCACGATTGCTGGATTCTTGCCTAATGAAGATACTAAAAATAGAAACTATTTCGAAAAAAATGAGCAATTTAATATAAAGAAAGAACCACTGCGTTCTACGCACAACATTAAAATAATTAACTTAAAAAGGGTAGATTAGTTTCTACGTTATCTACAATATAATAAGGACCGATGTGTATTGATCTATTTGTTTATCTACTTTCTGTCACGCTTTAACCAAACAGATAGGCGGAAGTAAGCCCAGCCTGGAGGCTCTGGTCGTTCTCTCAAGCTCCATTGAAAGCCGATGGGAAGAAAATAGGCCGGGTTGCAGAAGATGGCAAACGTATCTTAATTAGGGACAGTTGAACTTCAAAAATGAAAATATCGCAGGCTTAGTCTAATTCGTGCGAGTATTACTTTCTCTATTCATCGAATCTATGCCAAAGCATCGGACGGCCCCAAGTCTAAATGCACTTCTTGCATTGCCTAAGTTAAAATCTCAGCATTGAAGGTATCTGAAGCTTCCATTGGCTCTCTCATGCATCTCGATTCGTAGTTTCTTCCGACAGATGATTTCGTTGCCTCAGTTATTCTTCAACTTTGATTCAGTTATCGACGAAACAGCTGTCAATAACCACGACTATCGGACAAGTATGACATACTAGGGTATCTATGATACCAAATCGAATAAATTCTTTTCAGTGTTGCAGAACTGACTGCCAAAATAATAAACTAGATCACTCTGAGAGCGCATACCTCCGAGAAGTGAAGCAACGGTAGCAAAAAATTCAAATTGGCTCTGAAACCATAATTTTCTTCGCATAAACACCAAAATCTAATCATTTGTGCCTCTTTATATTATTAACGGCTTGTTCAATTTTCTTGAAGATCCGTTCATAACTTTTTGAGTTATACTGTTAACAAACGTTATGACAAACATGAGTCAAATATATAAGCGAACAAACCGATCTGCACCAAAATTTGATCATTTATGTCTTTAAGGAATACTAACAACTCCTATAAATTTCATAAAGATTCATTCAGTTTTTTTGAGTTATTGTGGTAACAAGCATAAAATTATAAACAGTGATAAACGAACAAACGAACAAACGAATCATTACCAAAATTAGGTCATTTACTTTTTGTTATAAACCTAACAACTCATGTTAATTTCATCAAAATCAATCAATAACTTTTTGAGTTATAGCGTCGAGAAAAATGAGGCCGACAAACAAACAAACAAACGGATTTACATGTCTTCACCAAAGTTAATCAACTGTTCCTTCTAACATACCTAACAATCCCTAAAAATTTCATCCAAATCGGTTCATAACTTTTTGAGTTATCTTGGTGACAGACAAACAGAGTACAAAGAGACAAACACCCAAACAGACAGACATACAAACACGATGAAAACATAACCTCCATAGCGGAGGTAATTACTTTCATGTAAGAAAATAGAGTCTTGATGCTCAGTAATTACCTCCACCTAGAAGGTTATGTTTTCGTCGTGTTTGTCTGTCTGTTTGGTTGTTTGTCTGTCTGTCTGGCATTAAGATAACTTAAAGAGTTATCAACCGATTTAGATGAAATTTACAGGGATTGTTAGGTATGTTATGAGGAACAGATGATTAACTATCGGTGAATATATGTCCATCCGTTTGTTTGTTTGTCTACCTCTTTTTCTCAATGCCATAACTCATAAAGTTATGGATGAATTTTGATGAAATTTTGATGAGTTGTTAGGTATAGGAAAAAGAATAAATGATCAAATTTTTACAATGATCCGTTCGTTCATTCGTTTGTCATTGTTTTTAATTTTATAATTGTTAGCACAATAACTCAAAAAATATTAAATGGATCCTAATGAAATTTATAGGGGTTGTTAGTAATGTTAAAAGACATTAACGATTAAATTTTGGTGCTAATCGATTTGATCGTTTGTATGTTTGGCTCATGTTTGTCATAACGTTTCTTAACAGTATAACTCAAAAAGTAATGAACGGATCATCAAGAAAATTGAACAAGCTGTTATTGCCATAAAAAGGTACAAATGATTAGATTTTGGACTTTATACAAAGAAAATTATGGTTTCAGAGCCAATTTGAATTTTTTGCTACCGTTGCCTCACTTGGCGGAGGTATGCGCTCTCAGAGTGCTCTAGTTAGGGAATTAGGATGCCGTGAACCCTCATCTGGATGATCTTTAAAGTTGGCAGTTGTATGAAGGAAACCACGGTTAGTGAAGATGGATCAGCATGAATTTTTCTCTGTTAGTTCAGGACAGCGCGGGCACACTAGTACGAAATATATTGACGACTGAATCACCAACATTTCAGACGCGTCTACGCGATGCATTCCCTACCCGATCACTCATCTACTCATTTGAACAATTTCAGGCGTCGCTGTGAACACAACTTTGTGTACGCCTTAAAAGTTACTGAAATTTTTTACGTTAAATCCTTTTCCTAAGCATGTATCACTAGGAAAGTTACGGATACTTGCAGTGAAATAATACGTAGAAAAAAGTGCGCGTTTCTGCTGTTTTTACAGTACAATATATTAGGCTTAGGAATAGAAGCCTGCCTGGTCAGAAACATTCTGTTTTGAATGGTGAGGAGCTTACGTACGTTACCTGGGTTACAAAATCAATGATGATATTCGTAATGACCAGGATACAGAGAAAGAAACACGAAAGCCCCATGTAGTTGGTAACACGTGAATTCGGAAAATTGTCACTGCTCTGAAGACGTCAAATGCCAGCTGTTCCGAACCTATTGTTACCCCCTGTACTGTAACTCACTTTGGTGTACCTTTAAAAGGAAATCCATTGAGCGCTTGCGTGCTGCTTATAACGACATATTCCACATATCAATGAAAGTGCGTAGGTCTAGTAGAGCAAGCCTAATATTTGCTCAAAAGTGCACTGAATGTCTCAAAGCCAAAACCAGAAAACGCACCTTGAGCGTAAAGTACAGGCGTGAAAATACTAAAACCTCATTAATAAAAGTTATCCGCAACGGCCCTGGCTATAAACGTTCTTATATGTATCTACGATGGCAGCGTATACTGTTGCCTGACTTCAGCCAAGCAGTGGGTCGTAATGGTGTCTAGATTGTAAGACCACTATAACATGTCCTTTGTTCGTAACCTATAATAAGATACATCCTCTTGTGCACCATGGAGAATTTCATTATTGTAATGTCTCCATGAGCATTAAATAAAGCGTGTTATTATTCAGGCAGATGGAAGAGCGAATGCGTCGACAAATCCAACGTGTAGATTAGCGATCAGCTTCATCTGATGAAAATTTACTTAGACCGTTCCCTTGTATGAGTCTCTTATAACTACTCTCGGGTATTGTGTGAATGTCGCTAGGAGCAAACACACGCTGGTCGTTCACAGGCCGTTCACATAATCACTTGGTACTGTGTTGTACTGGCGTGCAGTAGGAATACGCTGACAACTTCCAGGCTTTGCTTATAACTGCCGGCGTTGATATCATACTCGCGCTGGCACCACAGCGTCCTTAGGCAGCTTCAACGCTCGGCGCCGGATAAGGTGTTGTGAGCCTCAAGCTGACACATCTCGAATTTGAGTCTAGAGAAGGGGTTGTGTGACTCTCCCCTCGATCCCTCCATTTATAAGCATTAGTTTAATGGCTAAAATTCATCTTGTCAGTTTTGATCACGGTAATTTATCAAAATATGAATAACTATTAGAAAATTCTAAACAAAACAAAGCTAATTTTTGCTGAGCGTAGTATTGTTAATTCTTGTAATTGTTATTTGAAATAGGCCTATGAAGGGTTATGCTACAAGCCATACATTATAATATTATGTCATTTATTAGGAATACAAGGAACGTTGAGAGAATTAGCTCTCGAGCAAAGTTAGCGGAACTATAGGCGTAATCGTTTGGGACATAAACTTAAGTTGCTTAGCTAAATCAAGTGGAAAGTCAATTCAGACCGTTCTTTTCGCCACTTTGACTTGAGTTTAAGGCCTTAAGCGGAACCATCTGGGCCGACAACTCAATTCTATTCCGGAGGCAGTTTTTTAAGTTAATACACTTGACTGTACCCAAATGTAAACAACAATGGTGGCATATAAACAAACCTTTTTTTTTTCATTTCCTTGAATTAATATCAAAACAAATGGAAAATTCCTTTCAATTTGAACCTCCTAAAACAACTATTAAAAAATTATTCGTCCGTTTTCTATAAAAGCAATGAAAGAAAACTTATTTTAGGGTTGACCTAAGTGTTTTGCACTGTTATCTTCTACTCATACCCTGGATCGGTAAAATGATAAAAACATATCATCAGTCACTCACGGACCAGTCTTGTGTTCTGTTCACACAATGCCATCACTGTCGCTTCCGATGCATCACAACTAACCTCTAAAAGTTAGCTGAGTCAGTTCCATACTTCTAACCTTTCTTCAGGAACAACATTGTGGCAGCTTGCGAATTAAAATCCATAAGATTTACTTTCAAGGATGCTTAACTTTTAAATTTTGGGAACGCAGAATAGGCTTGCTAGTGACATCACAGGTTAGGTCAATATTTTACAGCTTAAGTCCTAAAAATCCGTTCGATTGGGAGGGGCTTAAATCGGTCCGAAAAGTCAAGTCAAGTGCACTTGACTATTCGACAGCGACGTCCCAGTCGAACACACCTTTTGTCGATTTGGTGATATGAACGATGACACGTTTGAGCTTATTCTCTACCATGCCACTCATTGCATAGTCCTATAGTTCTTTATTACTTTTGCTATTCAAGCATTGCAAAGGCGTCATCGGCTGTCCAATGAAATCAAGCATTCGAGGCTTGACTTGCCCGAAACTTGTTAGGCTTAACTAGTCAAAATCGAGTGAAGCTAAGCCCACTTCACGTATTTTGTCCTTAACATCAGAAAGTTGCTGTTAGCAACCCGAATACATAAAGACGAAGGAGCGGCGAAAACTCTACTTTTAAAAATTCTCAGGGGACACTCGATTAAAGGCCTGTTCGTTTGGGACATCGCTGTCAAATATATAAATGCACTTGACTTGACATTTCGGACCGATTTAAGCATGAGATGTCCCAAGCCGACTCTGTCCTATGGTCCTAGAGCGTTTGAAAGTTATCATGCAAGGAAGTAAATCTTATGGATTTATCATTCGCAAGCTTCAATGATATCGTTCCCTAAGATACAGTAGGTTAGAAATATGGAGTTGGTTCTGTTAATATCTTGCTAGTTATTTATGATGTGTCTGACACAACAGTGATGATACTACTATTTTGCTAGTTATCTATGATGTGTCGGACACAACAGTGTTGATACTACTTTTTTGCTAGTTATTTATGATGTGTCGGACACAACAGTGATGATACTACTATTTTGCTAGTTATCTATGATGTGTCGGACACAACAGCGATGCTACTACTACTGTATTTTGCTAGTTGTGTCGGACACAACAATGATGATACTACTATTTTGCTAGTTGTGTCGGACACAACAGTGATGATACTACTATTTTGCTAGTTGTGTCGGACACAACAGTGATGATACTACTATTTTGCTAGTTGTGTCGGACACAACAGTGATGATACTACCTAAACAGAACACAACAGTGGACCGCTAGTGTGAGCGACACAGTGGCTGGTACGTTTGTATTATTTTACGGATCCATGATAAGTTTCAGCGAAATATACTTAACGGGATCTACTCAGATTTTTCGAAACTTTTTTATTTGTAGACCAATTGGTCTGAAACCAGCTCAGTCCATGTAATTTTGGAAAATAAACACATTTTGCTTACATAACTTTTTTGCTTAAGGCCTTAGTTTTTGAGATAATGGGAAATATATATATATATATATATTTTATTTCAAAACAATAGAAGTCAATAAGTTTCCTTGCTGGAAAAAAAGGACAGTTTTTGAATCCTTGAAACATTCCTAACAAAGATGCGGAGCCGGATTTTCCATTTTCTATTTAGTTTTTTTTAACGCGATTTTCGATTGCTAGCTGAATTATAGTAAAGAAGCAATGTTCTCGATTTTGAGCTGTGATTAAAAAATATCAGGGCAAAAATGGAAAATTTGGCTCAGCATCTTTGTCAGGAATCTTTCAAGGATTCCAAAACTGTTTTTGTTTTTTTATTCTAAGCCTGAAAACATATTGACTTCTATTCATTTTAGGTGGGGAAAATTACATTGTACAGGATAGGCAAAAAAACGTATAATATCGTGGTGCAATGCCATATACTGCACTTTTTGCCCATGAATGGGATATGGATGCTGTACTCATGTTGTAAAGCATCTACAAATAACATACATGAATCATTTCATGATTTTTTACCTCCCATCGGCCCCCGTTAGGACTCCTCTTTTGGGGTCCTGTATATGTTACAGTGAATGTGTGAAATCAGGAATTTCGTGAAATCTATGAAAACTTCAGTCATTTCATGAAATGCTTGTTTCACTCGGGGATTTCATGTAATAACTAAATTTTCTAGGAATTCCACGACATCACTGAATTGAAACAGCCATCATTACACACATTCACAGACGATGGAAGTGATAACACTGGACTCCTGAAGTGATTATTTGACCCTTGCCTTTCTCACGATAAAACAACTGCGCCTTCATGGCAGCTCTCATGTAATTTTAATCGTTAGAACGCTTAGTTGAAACTTCGGAATATCTTTTTCGAAGCACACTTTGTTACCTTTGATTTTCCTTTGAGTTTTCAACCAATAACACTAATTCTATTCTCCCGTTAGTGTTAACTTGTGTGATGTTGAATATTTTTTTTTCTTTTTGTTGGCTTTCTTTCCACACCGCTAGCAATTCCTTGCAGATGTCTAATATGTCTGGTGTAAAATGAAGGACTTGTTTAAACAAACGCTATTGAAACGATATAGACAATTCAAGTTATTCCTTACAACGAACAATGAAAATATCACTCGGAGAAAATGTTGATCTTTTAAGAGTCTTGCAATAATTTAGTTCCTATCTCTTGTAAGATAAGGTTCAGTTTTTGTCTACGAGCTGCCTGTACTAGTCTCCTGCTTGTTAAGCCCAAAGTCTGGAAAATGGAAATCCTCTGTTCACATAGGCTAAGGGCGTGTTCGATTGGGCAGTAAAATTAAGCCTTTGAGGCTTGACTTGTCGGAATCTTCGGACTGGTGCCCTGGTTTCGACTTGATTCAAGTTTCAGTGGTTGATTCGTAATCATTAACTTGTGAAACTTTCATCAACTTAGTCTTACTTCGTAAAATGAAGATTTCAGTCGGCTCAACATAATAAGGCAACTTTTAACACCTGCAACACGATTCAAAGTGACAAAGCCAAAGTTCCTGTCTGATTTCCGGTCAAGTCAAGTGGGCTTGACTTAATGGACTTCGACACCCAATCGAACACGCCCTAAGCGATTCCTCGGTAAATTTTTACTTTGGACCTGGGGAGAGAGTTACAAGGTATACTGAACGTAATTCCATGTATTTTCATGTGCTGAATCCGAATTGGTAGGTTGGAGCCGTTGGAAATGCGTAGTTTTCGAGATATTCGACTTTAAAATCTCCAATGTTTTTCTATGAGAAAAAATAACTGGTGTCATATAGGCTTGCTCGTGACCTCATAGGAACATAACCTAGGATAGGTAAAGTTAGGTTAGGTAAGGTAAGGTAGGTATGGTTAAGTTAGGTAAGGTTAAGTAAGGTAAGGTTAGGTTAGGTAAGGTATGGCTAGGTAAGGTTAGCTTAGGTTCCTATGGGGAGGCTAGTGAGCCTCTATAACGTCGGTTATTTTTTTTCTCATACAATTAGAAATTCCAAGTCAAATATCTCGAAAACTACGCAATTCCGACGGCTTCGAAGTATCAATTCGGACTCAGCACATAAAACACATAGGATTCCACACAGTATACCTTGTGTTAACACAGCGAACAAAAAATCGGAAACAGTAACATGGAACATCATATAATAAAACAGTAATGGGAGAATAGAACTAATATAACTGATTAAGAAGATGAAAGGAAAACAGGGAAACAAAGTGGGCTCCGAAAGCGATATGCCGAAGGCCTATCTAACGGCCCTATTAATTAAAGTTACATATGAGCTACTCTGAAGGTTTAGTTCCGTTTATCATGAGATTGGTAAATGTCAAATAATAATCTCACCGTCAGTGAATCTGTGTAATAATAGCTGCCTTAATTCAGTGATTTCAAGGAATTACAAGAAATTTGAGTAATTTCGTGAAATCCCCGAGTGAAACAGGCATTTCATAATTTACTGAAATTTTCAGGGACTTCACGAAATCACTGGTACATATATATTACATTTATTTCCCAGTATCTCAAAAACTGAGGCCTAAATCACAAAAATTTGTAGGAAACAAAAATGTGCTTAATTTTCAAAAATACATATTATGTGTAAATTTCAGAACAATTATTCCACAATTTAGAATTTGACCACCTGCCCCCCTTTGGACCCTTCTTGGGGGTCTGATACCCCAAGCCCCACAAAATTTTAGAGTACACTCTCACACTACCTAAGGACTCTTTTTTTAGCAAAAAAAAAGATCATTTTTTACCAAAATCGTGATTTGATCCCCCTAAGTGAACCCTGAAATAATAAAGTTTTCCATTGCTTCCAAAGAAAACGAACTATTATTTTTTAAATCAGTGTTGTAGGAGGTGAAAATTGCAAAAATTCTTCTTTTTTTAATATTAATTCACTTAAAGGACAAAGTTTTGCTTCTATGCCACCATTGTTATCTACATGACGGTAGAGTAAAGTGCCTCACGCTTAAACAACTCGAACTACCTCCCGAGCACAATTGAGTTGTCGGCCCAAGTCGGGTACGCTTAAGCACATGAACTCAATTGGAAATGGCAAAAAGAACTGAATTTTTGCTCAAGTTAAGCGAAGCACATTGAGTTTGTGTCCCAATCGAACACGCCTTAAATGGCTTGAAACCTGAAACCGAATTCAACAGTTCAAATTAACCCTTTACCGTCCGTATTGTTATTCTCATGGGGCGATTTTGAACCCACCTGTGGATAGCTAAGCCTTGAAAACTTTATTTTGTCGAGCAATCGATGTCACCCAACGATGGCTAATGGCTCACAGATGTCATCTCTAGGCTGAAGCTTCGTAGTGACTTTCAATTTTACCTATTCACTTCAAGGTTGAACATTCGCTGATTGTCCTCGTTGTGCCGGGGTCACATATGCATTCACACGGCTAACTGATTGCTAGCATATGCACCTCGAAGCTCATTTCGGAACATACCGTATTTAGACTTGGTAGCGCAGATACAGTAGCATAAACGACGTGCAAGCTTCACATCCTCGTGTCAAGTTGCGAGAACGAATGCATAGTGTCTCCTCGGCATTATAAGTCGTACCAGTTTGATGGAATTATTTGTTTAAGGTTCAATTATTTTAGCTGCAGATTCGATATCAGTGCTCTAGAATTAGTTTTGAGCGTACATTCTTGCAACACTATAGTTTACGTCTTGAAACCTACGGTATGTACATGCTGTGGATTTTAATCAAAGGTAAGTTTTGCTAAAAAAATAACTTGTTTCAAATTGTTTTTATTATAACTGCAAAGTTTACTGTAACTATAATTTTCGTTTAAAACATATCTTTCCATTTCACTGGCTATATTTTTCGGTGGTAGTATTTTTTTTTTCGCGCACTTCCGGCTTATATTTCTACTGTCAAAGAAAAAGATTATGTCATCACGCACACGCGTGACGTTTAATGAAAGGTCTGAGTCAAGGCCACGGCGCCGCATAGGTTAACAAATGTTCAACATAAGTTGTAATGAGTATTTTCTAATACCACGCTTGTCTTAACTGATGGTCCGAGCCGCTATTAAATTACGGTAGAAAATTAGTACAACCGAAAAATCCTCGTAATGTTCCCCGTTTTTTCTCTGTTCAGGGGGCTTCGTAAATAGAATTCACTGTCTGAAAAAATATATATGTATGAGTAGATATGATGTAGTCAAGTGACATTACCGAGTTCACCTTTCGACACGTACGACACGCTCATAAAGGAAATCCCAAGTATGATGATACAGAACAGGTTAACGCACTGCCTTCCGCTGGAGCAATTACGTCACAGGAGAACATTCGATCGTAGCACAGTCGAAGACTAGCAATTGTCTACCACAGTTCAGATATCTATATTTCCTGATATATAAAGTCTACTGTAGAGTTCCTCATTAATGACGCATTCACTTTTCAGTTTTGAAAGATACCTGTTTATTTTATCCTCTTCTTTAATGATAGTTTTGAACCAGTCTTCATTGATTACAGTAAATTTTGATCCATCTGCTAAAATATTGTTCACTTTTGCGATATAGTCAGATTTGTCC
>LQNS02278156.1:11190426-11204877 GCA_001587735.2 Parhyale hawaiensis
CCCCGTCTTTTCCACCAATGAGCGTCTCACAGCCATAAGAGATCTGGTTGACTCGCTGGCAAGTCTGTAACTGGGCCACAAGGCTCCCTCCTTCTCTATTGAAGCTCCTTGGGGTGAGTGAGCGAGTAAGCCAGTGAGCGAGTGAGTAAATGAGAAAGTGAGTTAGTGAGCGAGTAAGCCAGTGAGCGAGTGAGTGAATGAGAAAGTGAGTTAGTGAGCGAATGATTCAGTTAGCAAGTGAGTGAGTGAGTGAGCGAGTAAGCCAGTGAGCGAGTGAGTAAATGAGAAAGTGAGTTAGTGAGCGAGTGAGCCAGTGAGCAAGTGAGTTAGTGAGCGAGTAAGCCAGTGAGCGAGTGAGTAAATGAGAAAGTGAGTTAGTGAGCGAGTGAGCAAGTAAGCAAGTGAGCGAGTGAGCAAGTGAGCGAGTGAGCCAGTGAGCGAGTGAGCCAGCGAGCGAGTGAATAAGTGAGCGAGTGAGCGAATGAGCAAATGAGCCAGTAAGCCAATGAGCGAGTGAGCCAGTGAGCGAGTGAGCAAGTGAGCGAGTGAGCGAATGAGCAAGTGAGCAAGTAAGCGAGTGAGGGAGTGAGCGAGTGGGCAAGTGAGCGAGTGAGCAAATGAGCAAGTGAGCGTGTGAGCGAGTGAACGAGTGAGCGAGTGAGCGAGTGAACAGGTGAGCGAGTGCGCGAGTGAGCGAGTGAACAAGTGAGCGAGTGAGCGAATGAGCGAGTGAGCGAATGAGGAGTGAGCCAGTGAGCGAGTGAGCAAGTGAGCAAGAGACCAAGTGACCAAGTGAATAAGTGAGTAAGTAAGTTAAGTCAGTAAGTCCGTCACTAAGTCAGTAAGTAAATAAATAAATAGATTAATAACTTAATAACTACACAACATTTCACCGTTATTCATTCTCAAATACTCAAATATATACAAACAGGTAAAAACAGTCCTACTAAAATTGAGAATGCGCCGATCTAAAAGTGTTATTCACTTATACGACGCTGAGCCAATAGCGGCCATTCGATAAAACTAATTCATCACGTTCATAAATGTCTAACTATAGGTATAAACAAAACATGTAGACAAGGATTTACATCTATAATTCTCATTCGGCATGGTAAGTTGGTAAAACCGTCTACACCAAATCAAATGATAACGTAATCTTACATATCACAGTCGCAAGTGTCTAATAATCGAATAACACGGGACGTCCAGACTAGGATCTATCACTCATCTAGACAGTGCACAACTGCACGTGCTTAACATTGTCTACATGAAATCTTTGGCAACAGCCTCGATGGTCTTTGACCTAGTTAAGCAACATTAAAATTCCAAACATGTACCATCACAGTGTCACTCAGTAATAATACGTTGCCCATGCTACTGTTAAATCAAGACGACATAATTAAGCAGTATTTGCGCACAACACATCATACAAATGACACAGTGTAGCCTGTCATTCTCCCAGTTACTTAGACTGCTACTATAATGAAGGAAAAAATAGGCATAACCCAGTGTTTCAGCTCCCACCCTACAGTGACCCGAGCACCAGACCCACGCTGATACCCCAGTTGGTAATAGATCGGACCGCTCGGCCACTTCTCACGCGCATAGTAAATATACTTAACCTAAACGAATACAATATTAGGGCAAGTGAAATCCCTTGACATAATTATGTAATAAGAGAACAGAAAAGCTAACGCAATGGTTTACAGCAATGTCGACAATGTTTACATCAGTTCTTAACTTTATTGGACATCACTAAGTGTAAGTAGTCCAACAAATTTGGGTTAGCATGGTGCAAGTCAATTTTGTATTACATATGTGGACTATTCCTTCAATGATAGACATGAGTAGAATGAACATACACCACATGTGACAAGTTATGGGTCCGTATTCCACGATGCTTTTTTGATTCGGTGACTAATGACTCAATTTTCTTTTTCATATTATAGCTCTGAAATATAGATACATATGATGATACCTTTATGATATTTAACCACCCTAGCCATGTTGACAATTTTTTTCTGTACCTCAATTCACAGCACCCACCAATTAACTTCACAAGCGAAATTTAAAATAATAATAACAAGCTGAACTTTCTAGATGTAGCTATCGAAAAAGAAGGTGACCATCTCACTTTTTCCGTTTTCCGTAAGAAGACGTTTACAGGTCTTGGAATGCGATTCGACTCATTTGCACCGTTTCATTTCAAAACTAATTTGATTTCGTGTTTGATCATTCGAGCGTTTAGGATCTGCTCCAAATATCTGATTTTTTTCGGCAGAACTTGCATATTTACGAAGTTATTTTACCAGAAACTACTTTCCATCTTATTTAATTGGGACGATATTTAGATGAACCTTGTAAAAAATTTACAATGGTAAGCATTGTCCACCAACAGTAGGACTCAAAACTATTTTTTTTTTAATTTTTTGTTTTGAACCGATTTTTCTGAAATTTGCACATAAGATGTAGAATTAAAAAATAAAAACATTTTTTTGTAACTTTTTCAGTTTAGGCCTTAGTTTTTTCAGAAAATGAGATTTTCATTTTTTTCCTTTTTTTATAAATTTTAAAAAGAACGTAAGTCGATGAGTTTTTCTACACTAAAAACAAAGACAGTTTTGGAATCCTTGAAACATTCCTAACAACGCAAAGAGGGACTTTTTTCAATTTCCTTTTCGTTTTCAATTGACATGAGGCTTTGAATGGGTTACCGAAGAATTCATAAAATCTGTAAATTTTCTTGATATTTCATATAATAAAAAAAACTAAAAGGAAATTGATAAAATCCCCTCTTAGTATTGTAGGGAATCTTTCACGGTTTCCAAAACTGTCGACTTACGTTCTTTTTTATTCTGAAAAATCAAATATTTCAGGGCGGCAAATTTTATGTTTTTGTGGGTGAATTTTGTAAAAAAATGCGCTGTTTGCAGTGAAAATGCACTTGGCATGTTTTATCTATTATACATTTCAACCTACAAAGACCTTATATTCGTCATTCACTAATAAAAATATGAAATAGCTGTGTATTAGATGAAGGAATAATGAAAAAGTCAATTTTTGACCCCTCCCGGCCCCCTTTTGCTCCCCCTTTTTTGGGGGGTTCTAGTGCTGCTAGCCCCCTAAAAATTTGGGACGTAATAGCTCTTGGTGAACAGATCATTTTGCAACAAAAAAAGAATAAGTCCATTTTTGACCCCCTCCGGACCCCCTTTGCTCCCCCCCCCCTTTTCGGGTGATTCTAGTGCTGCTTGCCCCCTAAAAATTTGGGACGTTATAGCCCCATACCTGAGGACACTTTTTGAGCATAAAACAAAAAATTGAAAATTTTGACCATTTTCCGTGAAAACGCCCCCTTAAAATTGCCCTTCTTTGGATATCAGAGTTATTATAATATGAAAAAGAAAATTGAGTCAATAGTCCGGAAATTTTACCCACAAATTAATGTGAGAATAATATTGATTCGGTGACATCACATTCACTGAAATTACAAATAGCTGTAGCATCCCAACAAAACTCAGTAATTATTTAACTAAAAGTCATATTGATTCAAAGGGAACTCCCTTGAGAAAATCTGATAATTGATTGTAACGTCTGACGCTTTAGCATATCGTTGATCGCTTCTGCAATTCAAGCCTCGTAACTGGTAACTTGAACTTGTTTTCTCGAGTATTATAGGCATGAGTAGGCACAAGTGCTCTATAATACCGTTCAAAGAGGTCAGGATCACCATACAGAGCTGCTCGTAAAAACTTCAGAATAAAATAATGATAAACATCAGGAAGTTTCAATAGTCGCAACCTGACAAACATGGAGTCAACTGACATAAGTGGGACGTTGTTTTGGTTACGCTTCACATTCAGTATGGTCTATGGGTATCATTAACCGCAATAGTCAGCGGCCTATGGACCTTGGATGTTGACCACCCCATACAATAACACCCTGTATTAAATGGGGGTATACTATGGCATAATAGAGCATCAACAGTGATTGCCTAGTTAAGAACCCGCTTAGAGCACGTATGGCTCCCTCTAGCCTTGCTGAGTGTATTAATGTGGTAACCGAAGTTTCACTTTGAGTCTATTTTTTTCATCCCCTAAGTATTTGATAGAGGGAACCCACTGCACAGTCATCAGCTAAAACAGGCAACGGACGTGACGTAAACATCAGTTTCGCTTTGCAAGCATTGGGAGTTAGCCTGTTGGTTCTCAACCATTCCAGCAATCCTTATATAATTAAACGCTACGTGCATTTATTTATTTATTGCCCGCTGTTAAGGGAATCGGCGAAAAATAGGCCAGGTTACAGATTTGGTAATTAAGATACATTTTCATAGAGATCGATAACCAGATTGCAGAAGGTGGCCAAGGCGAATGTGGGATCCTCATTTCTTTAACTGAATGTACTTCTTGTTGAAAACACGTCTTGAAATTAAAACAATCTATTAAACAATCTATCTATATAAATACAGCTTCTGGAGTCCGATTTTACAACTTTTTTCCCTCAGATCACGACGGATAAATTTGGAAGATGGTCAACGAAGCACCCTGTAGGTGAAAACTTTTCACGGGCAGTAGACAATTATTTCTTCAAGCTTACTGTCTTTCTTATTTGACAGAGCAGTTTTCTCTTAATAGGCCAAAAGTTCAGCACTTCAAATGAAGCAGATATTTCAGTTGGAAAGACGGTATCAACGGTATCATTGCAACGAGCGCTCACATTTTATATGTATAAGCTGACTGGAGTTGCATTCAAGTTTATCGGAGTGTTTTACTCAAAAATTTACCTATACCTGTCAATGTAGAAAACCTAAGGATGAGAGCACGGTAAAGGATCCATGAAGAAAATGAAGAAGTAAATCACAGACGAGAAGATTCCACACCGGCCTATAGGTATGCAGCAACCATATAGACGTATGTATGAGTTTTTCACGCACGGGTCCTTTGGTTTTGATATAAAACGTTTTGTGTATTTATTTATTTCATGTCCGCTTTTAAAGAAATAGATAGGCGAAAAGTAGGCCATGTTGAGATTTTGTAATGAAGTTACATTTTCATAAAGATCGAAGACCTGGTTTCAGAATATGGCAAACATTGGATCCTTATCCCTATAACTGAATGCATTTCTTGCTTGATGAAACACTTTTTGAAATCAAAACAATATAAATGAAGATTCTGGAGTCTCATTTTATGACTTTTTTTTATCAGGTCACGATGCATAAATTCGGCGGATGTTCAACAAAGCACTCTAGAGGTGAAGATTTTTCACGCTCAGTAGACAATAACTTCTTCTAGCTTTCTGTATTTCCATAGGTCAAAATTTTAACTTTCCAAATGAAACAGACATTCAAGTTGGAAAGACGATATCATAGCTACGGAGCACTCACATTGCATATAAGCTGACCTGACTGGAGTTACATTCAAGTTAATTGCAGTGTTTTTACACAAGATTTTACTTCTGCCTGTCAATATAGAAAACCTAAGGATGAGAGAACGACGAAAGATCAGTGAAGAAAATTTAGAAGCAAGTCAGGAAAAAAAAGATTCCGCACCGGAGTATAGATGTTAGTTAAGAAAACATATCGATTATTGCGTGAATTTTTTCATGCACAGGTCCACTAGTCTATTAATAAAACTATTGAGTTTATCCATGACGTTGGCAGAAGAAGGGTCAGTGAAGTAATACACAGCGTCATTGGCTAAGAGAATTGACTTTGAATCTTGTAAGGGAGTCACATCATTAATAAACAAATTAAAAATGAGTGGTCCAAGCATGGAACCCCGAAGTACCCCAATTTCAATGCCCGACCGGCTGGACTCAAAATCACTAACGCATTCATTCTGTCTCCGGTCACTGAGGTAACTTCGGATCAGTTCTAACAAATTCCCTCGCAATCCATGTTGGCATAATTTGTGCAGAAAATTGTTATGTTCGACAGTATCGAATACTTTTTTTAGGTCCAGGAATAGACACACCGTATAAGTCTTACCAGGGACGAGAACACTGTGAGGTTGATTAAATTTAATGTTGTTAGTCTAAAACGAATTGTAATTTCAAATACTTTATTGGAGATAGTGTAGATGCAGGCCTATAGTTGCAAAATGCATTACGATCACCTGCTTTAAACACTGTGATCACTCTGGTCACCTTAAGCAAAGAAGGATATTCGTCGACCTACAAGATGCATTTAAATTTGCACATAGAGAGTGGATGATATGAGGTAAGATACTGATCAAGTGTCGCGGCTGAATTTCATTAATATGATATCTTTTGAGCTCAGTAGCTCTAATCACGTTCCGAATCTCAGCAGGCGTCACTGGATTAAACACAAAGTCCTCCACGCGTTGTAGGGGCACGTCATAAGGACGCCGGTCATTAGGGACATTAGTCACCAGATTGCTCACTACGGAAGTAAAATCCGCAATGAAGTGCTCTGCCAATTGGATTCCACTGTATTTATGACCATTGACAGTGATTCAGCTTCAGGTGACAATCACGACCTGGCCACTGGTTCTGGAACTTCCAGGTTTTACTTGGGTCATTTGATACATTTGCTAATTGCCTAGTGTAGTAGACGGGTTTAGATGCCCATGTCACTGTGTTAAGAACATTGCGAAATATAGAGTATAATGTAAATAAATATACAAATGAACAGATAAATACACATCAGTTTTTATTATATTATAGATAGTTATAAATAAAAATTGTGAAATAAAATATTATATAGTAGATTATGATTCAGAATGTAGTGTTTGTAGAAATTTAATAGTAATTTTCTAGAACACTGGCAACCTCACCCATATCTAGAAGCTAGTCACAGGCATTACTGGGATTTTACAGGAAAAAGCGTCCTACGTAATTTGTACAATCCTGGAAGCATACACGAAAATACTTTGTTTTCAGCGTGCTCGTCGGTGTACCTGTCTTTCTACACAAGGCCTGCGGAACTGTTTTTTTTTTTTCTAAAGATTTGTTTTTTTTTTCCATGAGCCCTTTTTTTTTCTTCTGGGCTGTTACCCTTAGCGTTACCGCCAAGGAGTTTTAGTAGAAAAAAAGGGAACGATAAGCCTCAGCGACGTAGTTAAACTTTCCAGCAAGGCTGAAGCCTGGCTGTGCATATGTACTGCAATTAACATATGATATCGACGAACACCAAGTTGTATGTGCCCTAATGCATGGGGAACTCCTGAAAGGCCGTGACGGCTGAGAAGCGGAAATATTATGGGTGGTTAGAGATAGCAATGGAGCCAATAAAGTTTGTGGTCTCATCGGATGGAATAGTTACCTTATGAGCTTTCTTTTGCCAATAATCATTCAAGGCTGCGCAGGACGCACTTCGACTCCAAAAAAAATTCTTGTGAAAAACCGCGCCACCAGCAATCAGCCGCGCCGGGAACAATAGACGGTAGGCTTGCTTGCCATGAGAAGCACAGTTGTAGTCCATTCTTTAATTAATTAAACCTCATTGGTTAAGGGGTGTGGTGTCAGATTGTGTTTCTTCCGTCTCTTGCAGCAGGAGGGTTGCTGGGGCACGGTCTGGGAGGTTCCAATGTGTTTTGAACCTCAGTTTCAGCTTCACAAAGTACTCAGAAAACTGACTGTGACACGTGTGAATTACAAAGACGAGTAACGAAAAGGGCCTCTCCTTTAGCCTGTTTCACACGTTAGTTTTTTTCCAGTGTTGTATTTCAAGAGATTATCCGGATGTTTTGTTGAATCCTTGAAAACAGATCCGTAGATTCTTTGTGGAGGTGGGTTGAAGGGTAGTGGGCGCTGCTTTTTCGACTGTTCAATGCGTTTTCTTACGATTTATCGTAATTTTCCTCCTCCATCGTAAGTCCCGCTCAAAATAATATAGGTAGCTCCTGCACAGCCCTATTTACTTGAAATAATTATACCAGTGTGAACTATTACTGTTTTCGTGATTTTTATTTCATGTTCTAAATTTTCACTCTGCATATTATCTGCTTTTGATCAAAGACAGCAGAATTTGAAGCTGCATAATCGACACATATTGCTTCCCATCTCAATGTTTCAGTTGTGCCTTATAGGCCTTAGCGCATTTTATTTAGCTAGGTTTGCTTGCCCTCTTTTCTGAGCGAGAAAGTCAAAACTTCCTTACGAATTTACTCTCTACTGCGTTATTTAGGACATTGGAAGTATTATTTATTCTTGTTCTTTACGTGCCTCATCTTGCTCTGGTTTTTCGTCTTTTCTCTCAACCTGCTGGGCCCTTGCGTATTTAATAGACGTTAAAAAAACGCCTCCGCGCATGGTTTTCAAGTTACTGTGAACTATTGGTACGTCCATATCGAGGCAGCAAACGTGAGAGGTCTATATGATTTGGGGAAGCGATAGTGAAAGAAATATTGATGCGAACTTATAGATTTTCTGTGTAAATTATAGAAATTACTGTATAGTATGCACGCTGTCACAGGTTGCCAAATTTGTCTTCATTCGGTAGTTGCTTACCATTACAGTTTCTATTTATTAATACACTCCAATCGAACTCACTATTTTCTTCGACCTATTTAGGCAGAACCAGGCATTCTAAGACGATTTTCACGAGTAACGTTTTCGTCGCAATTGCTCGATTTTTGAGATATTTGAGTATAAAGTTTCCGTTGTTTCTTTGTCACGTTCGCCATTACAGCCATGTTGACTTCTACCTTTGTTGATAAAACGAGCCACGAAGATCGTACGCGTGTTCGAACAAGTGCAACCTTGAGTTAATGGTGCAATCGCGAGCTATTTTATTGAAATGTGAACGTAGAATAACGCATTTCAAGAAGTTTTTCACGAATAGCG
Source organism: Parhyale hawaiensis (assembly GCA_001587735.2). NCBI lineage: Eukaryota > Metazoa > Arthropoda > Malacostraca > Amphipoda > Hyalidae > Parhyale > Parhyale hawaiensis. Next base: position 11,199,235 of record LQNS02278156.1, read on the forward strand.
TTGCCTTCGGAAACTTTGAACTTTTGTTTGTGTACGGTTTTGGAACACGACCAGCTGGCGGCCACATTACTGGAAAGCGCATTATGTAGTCTTCCACTGCCGGCAGCGGTGCCCTTTGATTTTGCGTTAGACATTAATGTGACCAGTATTGGGGGTGTTATGCGCAATTGTCAGTTTTTGTTGGCATATTTAGGTAGAATAAGGCATTCTAAGACTTTTCTGCAATTGGTTTTCGTTAGAAATGTTTACTTTTCGAGATATTTCACTTTAAAGTTTCCGTTGCTTTTTTTCATGAGATCCGTCATTCCGGTTATGTCGAGCCATTTAGAAGTATCCCCGTAATTTTTGTTTCGCTACAACGTGGCTCCTATTCATTGGGGAAGCAAGGTCTGGTTCTGCTAATATCCTACGTAAATTAAAAAAAAAAATAGTGTACAGCACTACTGCGCTAGACGTAATGGTGGATCCAATTTTCTCTCATACAAAAAGAATGGGAACTTTAAAGTCAAATATCTCAGAAATAAGCATTTGTGACGGAAATGTTATTCATGAAAAACGTCTTAGAATGCCTTTTGCTACCTACATATGTCAACAAAATAGTGAATTTCATTGGATTATTTTTGTAAAAAAATTACCAACATTACTATAGGTTGTCATTACTATACGTTATCTCGATTGAGTGGTCCCTAACTGTAGGCTACCCATTTATTCTCATTGGTAACGTTCCACCTGTAGGTTCCCAATTTATTCGCATTGCTAACTAGAGCCATCTGAGAGCGCATACCTCCGCCAAGTGAGCCAACGGTAGAAAAAACTCAAATTGGCTCTGAAACCATAGTTTGCTTTGCATAAACTCCAAAATCTAATCATTTGTGCATTTTTATATTAATAACAGCTTGTTCAATTTTTTTGAAGATCCGTTCATAGCTTTTTGAGTTATACTGTTAACAAACGTTATGACAAATATGAGTCAAACATACTAACGAATCAACCAATCTGCACCCAAATTTGATCATTTATGTCTTTTACCATTACTAACAACTCCTATAAATTTCATAAAGATCCATCCATTAGTTTTTGAGTTATTGTGCTAACAAGCATAAAATTGAAAACGGTGACAAACGAACGAACGAACAAACGGACCATTACTAAAATTTTGTAATCTACTCTTTGTTATATACCCAACAACTCATGTTAACTTCATCAAAATCCATTCATAACTTTTTGAGTTATGGCATCGAGAAAAATGATGCAGACAAACAAAGAAACAAACAAACGGATGGATATATCTGCACCAAAAGTTAATCATCTGTTCCTACTAACATACCTAACAATCCCTGTAGATTTCATCCAAATCGGTTCATAACTTTTTGAGTTATTCTGGTGACATGAGCCCAAACTTAGTGGAAGCACGTGACACCAACCTTCTAATATGCGGCTCAAAAGTGAGCTTCCCATCAAAGACGACACCTAGAATCTCCAATGAGCTAGACTCCTGAAGCAAAGTGTCACCAATCTCTAGTTGGGGATGCTGCGGTAAAAGTGTCCGAGACCGACTGACCGACTGCTATTCACCGGTGATGTTCGTCCACACACACCTCCGAAATGGAAAATTTTTCCACTGACAATCACGCACAAGCCACTTTTTACGGGATTTATGCGTGATCAACTGTGAGACTGTGCCTTTACATTAATTTATTTGTGTTGGCGGAATAAATAATGGATGACTAGGTTTTATCACTTCATGGTTGCCTACATTACATAATTTAATGGACGACTATTTTACATCACTTCATAGCTGACTACATTGCATGATTTAATGGATGAATATGTTACGTCACTTCATAGTTGCATCCGTTTCATACTGCTATGACTTAAGAGATGACAATTTCACATCACCTCATGTTGGCGGAGTTAAATTACTTCATAGTGGCCTACGTTATATCATTTCACAGCTGCCAATGCTATAGAACTTCACTGCTGTCATTGCTACACCACTTCATGGCGGCCCGTGCTTCATCATTCAGATCACTTCACGGTTGCCAATGCTGTATTACTTCACTGCTTGTAGTGCTATATCTAACAATTCCTGCAAATTTCCTAAAGATCCAGTCAAAGTTTTTTTTAAAGCTATTTTGCTAGTTAAAAACCATAAAGCCGAACACAGAAATAAATATAACAACATATAAACAACTAGATCGCCACAAAAATTCGGTTATTTGCTTCTTCGATGTACTTAACAACGCGTGTAAACTTCATGAAAATCTGTCCATAACTTTTTGAGTTATAACATTAAGGAAAATGATGCAGGCAAACAAACGAAAGGACGAATTTTCAACAGAAGTTAACCATCTGTTGCTCCTAACACACCTAACATTCCCTGTAAATTTCGTAAAGATTTGTCGATAACTTTTTGAGTTATTTTTGTGACAGACAGTCAAAGAGGCAGGCAAACTCAACAAAATTATAACCTTCTTGACGGAAGTGATAAGCAGAATTCAGCCAGAAAATGGATATTGTTTCGTATGTTTTTCAGTATAATGTTCTACAAAACTTCATTATATACAATATGAAGCATACAGAAAAATACAAAATCATATATGTTGACTAATATGCTATTTTTCTTATAAATGGACATACGTTTATGCTAGTTCAGGTATCAATTTAAAAATATATTATTATGACGGAGTACTTATATTTTTAAAGTTCAGGCATCTAAATAAAATGCCCTTCAATGATGAATGCTCATGAGTGTCTAAATATACATCAAGACATTTGCCTTCATTCAGTACCTCAAATCTATTCTGTAAATTCACTAAGTCCACAACTGTGGCATAAGGCTGTACATGGTAGCCCTGCACTTTCGTGCTGTATATACTTTGTTTGTGAAAAGGGATTGCGCTTTGCAGCCACTCTTTAGCAGTTCTCTGCAGATCTTGGCAGATTCTGGTTTGTACAGTCCATAGTGGTTCCCATGCCTTTCTATTTTGCTCCAAACTTAAGATGACAAAATTTGTCTCGTTGTGGTCTGTGTTCCAGGGAAAGTTCTACTCAAGTATCAAGACAACCTATCTGAACCTCGTATTGAGCCCAGTTCGTAGAATTTTGAACTATACCGAAAAAATTAGAGTAAGCCGAATGTCCATTTCCTTGGAGGTATCTGCTGGACATTTCAAATCCCCCACCACCTTGACTGCGTATATAAGATGCTCACTTCCCATTTTATTCTTCGATTTTACACCTGGAAGCAGAGAAGGGATTAGATATGCATATCTAGAACTGACGTACTAACTTACCTTTATTGTCAAGATCCTTCACCTGCCTATCAAGATCATTAGCCATATTTCTTCGGTGCGTGCTTAGTTGCTCTTGGACCCTTAATACAAGCTATAGTTGGCTCTATTGTAACTAACACAAGCTTATAAATGCCCTAAAAATGCTGTTCCCTAAGAAGAGTGGAATTCTGGTCGCCGTTTCTTAAAGAAGAGTTCATTCTTAACAGCTGTTAATTGTCTACCTTAAAATATATTACTTAAAAAAGTCTATCTTAAAATTCTAGGCTAATATCTTCTCAGTTACGGCAGTCTACGTCACCATTATGTCTACTTTATTATTTCATATGATTTGGAGACTTTATCGATCTCCATGAAAACGCAACATAATTAAAAAATCTGCAACCTGGCCTATGTTTCGCCCATCTATTTCCTGGAGAGTGTGACCAGAAAGATACAAGTATATAAACATATAAATGTTCTTGTAAACTAGTATTAATAAAGACCAGGAAAGAGTCACAGTTAATAATTTTCTAATTGTTATTTTCCATATAAATGTTCTTGTAAACTAGTATTAATAAAGACCAGGAAAGAGTCACAGTTAATAATTTTCTAATTGTTATTTTCAATTGTAGGCTACGATTAAGCGCTTCGTAGGTGCTTGTAAATGACACATCTAAGCTCCTAAAGTCATTATGATTTATTTAAAATGTATAGTTCGATCAACGTTTCGACTGGTCCTCATTCATTCTCAAGATTGTCAAGATATGAACGTATATAGACATTACGATGTTTATCATATTGTGTTGATTTGATAACACTTAAAATAACATTATCTCTGTCCTCTCTACCGACTAGGTTATTTGAACTACATATATGAGGGATTTTGTAAAGAGATGTCATATGCCACTTAACCCTAACCGGCGCAGTACGGCGCCAGATCAAGTATTGCCAGGCTCTACCTGTGTGAAGATACAGTCATAATATAACTAGTGGACCCGCGCGTGAAAAAATTCACGCATTAGACGATATATTTGCTTTATACACGCCGGTGCAAAATCTTCACTTCATTGACTTGCTTCTTCTTCTTCATCAGAAGCAATTTCTGATGGCTGATGACACTTCCTTGACTAGAGTGCCCGCGCTGTCAATAATGACAGCGATGTATTTGTGAAGACACGTCTTGTGTGGCCTGTAGCATCATCGTAAAGATATTAAGGCAGAGCCTTACATGTATAGAAGGGAGCTCCCTGTCTTTATAGTGCCGCGTGTTGACAGGACATGCTATTCATGACTTTTCAGGTTATCATCTATTTAGGGTAGACGGTTGAGCTCCCTTCTATACAAGTCAGGCTCTTATTAACTTCCTTGTGTAAGATATGCTGCGCAGCTGCCAACTTGAATTAGGGAACCGCATAGATATGCATGTAAGGCTAAATAATACTAAGCTCTCTTTTGGTGACATGCAAATAAGCGTTTTTTTTTTTGCATGAAGTCTATATTGCTTCTAATAAATACGGAGCTCTGTATCCAAGATACTCGAGGGTGGCATATAACTCGGACTCTGAAAAATTTTCTTTATGAGATAACTTGCTCTGTTGAAAGAAGAACCCAAAATGTGCAGAAAATATTTTGCTGCCGAGAAATCATCGTGGCACTTTACGCGCCTGCTGACCGCTCAAGAATATCTTACTAGTTGCCTCGATAATTACCAAAATAAGAGAATAAGCGACAGGGTGCGAACTGTCCCTCTCGGTACATCTGTGTGTCTGCAACGTGCAGTATTTGAAGTCAACGCAGCGGGCTTTAGTTGAAAATTGACGAAACATTTGCTTGTTTCGAAACTTCATTTATACTTCTGGAACAGCCGGTATCATAGTTACACCTTCCTATGATAACCTCTCTATATTTCGCAAGATTTTTTAAACTAAATTTACCAACTTCAATCCTCCCACCTGATGAGCTGGAGAACAGCGAAACGCGCGTCGTGGGTACCAAAATTTTTTTCAGCTGCTTCTATAATCGTCATCTACATATTGCCATCTAAGGGTTTATACGTAAATAAGGACGTTAGGTGTAAATTTTTTTTACATTAGGTGTAATCTAACGTCCAATGAATCCTTACCTGTAAGGTTAGGTAATGGGCAAGGACTGGTTCTGCTAACGTCCTAATAAGCTTTTTCCCATGTAATAAGCTTCAAACTACATACCAATTTACCTTAAAAACCTCAAAACACCATAAAAACTCTCAAAATCCCACATTATTGCTGTAAAACACTTAGAAAACGAGCTGAACCAGTCCTTGCCCGGAACCTAACCTTACACAGGCCAGCTCATTGGAAGGCGTTCTCTAGTAGGGGTGGTCGGTCGG
>LQNS02278156.1:11238410-11251401 GCA_001587735.2 Parhyale hawaiensis
TTTTTTCTATTCTTTTGTTTTCTCCACCCGCTGGGCTGGTTGCGTGGGGGTTTGTTAACCTCATGGAGTTTCTCCGTTCCTGCGTCGCCAGTCTGGTGTGATTTAATAATAATAATAATAGTAATTTCATGCAAAAAAAAAAAAAAATTCCAACTTATAAATTTTACAGACCGCAACAAATTATAATTAGTTTCGAAAAAAGTTTTTCCGCTTGACGATTAGTTGCTTATTATTTCGTTATGGACTTCATTGTGTTAAGAGCAACACCAATTTATAGTGAGTCACACAGCCAACTGCCCAGTCTTGTAACGGAAAACCGACTTACTGCAGCACTCACATTCGTGTAGCCATGCCTATCTGGTGTAGTGACTGGGCAACATGCGGGTGAGCGTCAATACTGGTGAACTTATATCAGTTTCCCTCCTGGCAAATGCACTTAATCTGATTATTTTTTTTATCATGTATTATATCAGCTGAAAGGCCTTGATGTGTGCTTTCGTCGCAAGTTTCTCCTTTTTCACGAGTCTGACTATTAATTTGTGTAGCCCATTTTGAATTCGAATGTAATTTCCCAATTATACTCGGGTAATTATCTAATAATATGAAGTCGATATAACTACTGAAATCAACGCTTTGGGATAGATAATCCCATCATCAGAAAAACTAGAACCTATACAAAATAAAAAAAATTCTTTTATTACTAAATCAGTGAGGGGAGCATCTATGCTGTAGGGGGAGATCTGAAACGCAAATGAACAGAGCTACGTGGAGCGACTGGATGTAAGCTCCTGTACAGTCGGCAGATGTGAGGCTAAGCATGGACAGTGTGCAGTGGTATAGCTGAGGCCATAATATTAAGGCTAGGTCTTGTTGTATGGATTTGGAGGTACTCTAATGTTGTGAGCTCGATTGGGTTGGAAGAGTCTACAATTGAGAAGTTGCTCCTGCTGATGGGGTGGTTGTTTTGCTCGGCATGTAGGCGGGGGGATGAATGTAAGAGTTTCGCCAGCGGTAAGCCGGTTCGACTGGACGCACCTAAATGTTGGTCAATGTGGGCTTTGAAGTGTTGTCCAGTGCTACCAACGTAGGAGGCGCTGCAGGCCTGGCATTGGTAACGGTAGATTACACTGGACTGCTGTGGTGCAGGGGTTTGCCTTTAAATTTGAAGTAGAACCCTTATGGTAAATCTGTTTTTGTTGGAAAATTTGAAGTTTATATGTGGGTAGGCTTCAGAGAGGAACGCTTTCAAAGAGCTTACTGCATTAACGGAGGTTTAGTTGTTGTACGGAAGCGAGTGAATGAAGTCCAATTTACGGGCCGAGGGGTGGTGCGAATAGCCGTTATTTTTCAAAAATGTTCGGAGGAAGTTAATTCGTTCGAAAATGGAAGGTAGGACGAAGACAAATGGTATGCTCGAAACAGTAAGGTATTCACTACATGAATTTTAAATTTATCATAGCACTGACTGAAGAAGCTGGTTCCAAGGCCTGAGAATGTCCATTTTCTCTAAACTCCAGTGGTTAATATGGAGTCTTGGTTAGTTACTAGAACATCTAGATAGGCTAAAGAAGTATTTGAATGGTTTTCGGCAGTGAACTTGATGTTTGGATGTTTGCTATTGAAGTATTGCAAAAATAAATCAGATTCTGTTTGATTGTTGAATATGAGGAACGTGTCTTCTACGTCCCGATTACAGTGGATCGGTTTGAAGTCATTTGGACAGTGCTGAGCCAGAGAGTTTCATGATGACAGAGAAAGATTTTTACTTGAGAGGGGCTAAGTGGGGAGCCCATGGAAACTCCCTCTATTTGCTTGTACAGTCTGTTGTTAAACATGAAGAAAGAATCTTTAATGGCAAGACTAAGGAGAGTTCTGAACGAAGATTTGTCCATGTTGTGCAATAGGTCCGTGCCATCAAAGACTTTGTTGCAGATAATCTCTATGATTTCGTCTTCGGGGATGTTGGTGAAAAGGGAGGTGACGCCAAAGCTGGTTAAGTAGGCATTGGGAGGCAATTGGAGGTTTTTGATGTGTTCGAGAAAGTCATACGAATTGCGCAACGTATACTGATTGGTCGTTAAAGGTTCAAGTAATGGAACGAGAAATTTTGCAATAGGGCAGGATTGTGTTTATGTGCAGCTAGAATTGGTCATAAGGGGGCACCGGCTTTGTTGACCTTTAGAAGACCGTACAAGACACTACCAAGTCGGAAATTATGGTTGTGATTATAGTAGAACAACTATGATTACGGTCGAGACATTGGTTATTTATAATCGAAATATCCTCCATATTCAACCATTTATGGTGTGCAGTATGGTAGGGATATATCACAACCTTGGACCTCATTGTCGACCATAATTCCCAACCATAAATACCCAATTACAACTATTAAGGTTTTAGCTGCACAACCATGATCCATCATAGTGAACCGTAAAAAAACCATTCACAACCAAAATCGACTGTGTTCAGCGAATGATACAACTATGTTCTACCAAGATAAATTTTTTTAATTGTTGACATATTATGCAGTCGATCCCTGCTTTGTTTGCTGATGATTAGTTGCTAATAATAATAGTTTAATTATTATGTGCGTGTTAGGCCTGCATCTCAGAATTATCTAAGGCTCTAAACTTCAGAACGATGCGAGAGCAGGAGCTTGAACCAGTCGGTGCAGTTAACGCACGTTTATATGTAACCTTTTAACTCTAAGTCGGCATAGAGCTGCGCTACACAGTTTAGAGGAAGTCACAACTCGATTGATAATTTTCGGGCGTACCCGTTGTCAGGATACGAAAGGTTAAATATCTCATAAAACTTGACATCTACCACATAAAGCTAACGGGAATAATTTCTTGATAAATTTTCCAGATATAAACTGAATGAACATAAAAATAGATGGCAATATTTCATCAAGGATTGCAATACTATATAGTAAAAATACAACAAATAAAAATAAAGACAATGGGTAACTACGCCAAAGTGGCTAAGCGTAAAAAAAAATCGGGAAACAATTTATAAAAATAACGTTAAGGCCGTTAGTGTCCATATATTAGGTTCTATAGGTTCTAGTTTTTCTGATGATGGGATTATCGATCCCAAAACGTATATTTCAGCAGTAATATCGACCTCATATTATTAGATAATTACCCGAGTATAATTGGGAAATAGCATTCAAATTCAAAATGGGCTACACAAATTAATAGTCAGACTCGTCAAAAAGGAGAAACTTGCGACGAAAGCACACATCAAGACCTTTCAGCTGATATAATACATGATAAAAAAAATAATTAGATTAAGTGCATTTGCCAGGAGGGGAACTGATATAAGTTCACCCGTATTGACGCTCACCCGTATGTTGCCCAGTCACTACACCAGATAGGCATGGCTACACGAATGTGAGTGCTGCAGTAAGTCGGTTTTCCGTTACAAGGCTGGGCAGTGGGCTGCGTTAATCTCTATAAATTGATGTTACTCTTAACACAATGAAGTTCATAACGAAATATTAGGCAACCAATCGTCAAGCGGAAAAACTTTTTGCGAAGCTAATTATTTGTTGCGGTCTGTAAACTTTATAAGTTGGATTTTTTTGCGTGAAATTACTTACACATTTTTTAAGAAACTTTTTGTCATAACTTCATTTACTTCCAAATAATAATTTCTGTTGATTATTGGCAACACGGTTGCAAATGTTATGAACCTTTTTAGGGTTTAAAGCAATGATTACTCAATGAAGTAGCGAAATAAGAGAATATATACGTAGGCTTAATGAGAGCGTACTCCCCAAAACCTTCAAATATTTGAAATTCGTTTTTTTCACTAAGCAGTGGCTCTACATAAGACGGATATGTAGGCAAAACTATAGATAGCCAGTGCAACCCTAAGTGGGTGAAATAGGGGTGGGGTAAATCGCTCATTTTTGAAGCTCGTTTTGTTTTTACTAAATATTTTTTATTAATAAACCAATCTGAACGAAACTTGGTAAGGTTATGTAAAACTGGAATTATTTGAAAAAAAATCCATTTTCTCTGAATAGCTCATTTTCTATGGCAAAAATAAGGAAAAGTACAGTAGTTTATTCCCCATCAGGGAAAGGAGGAGAAGTCTCCTTTCTTTAGGCGGATTGTTGGCGCAAGTAGTACCGAAAATCTGATAGTATTCTGCCCGCGTTACCTAACCAACACCTACTCGTTTCTTGCGAACTGTGTCGTAAAATTTGGCGGTTTTTTTTTTTTTTCTTGCAGAGGAGAGCTTTTCCGACCGAACCACTTGGTAGGAGCTCTGTGTGTTTGACTAGTGCTTGTCAAAATGATTGTCAGAACGTAAATCAAAAAGTTCGAGACGGATCTTCAACAAAATTGCAGAATTGGTTATTGCTGTCAAAAGACGCAAGTGAACAGAATTCTGTGCTTTTATAAAGAATATCATAGTCTCTTGGATGCCTATGTGTTGCCTACAATAACATATTTCGCCCTATGATGAATTTCCCGAGGTCAACTTGCGCAAGTATGATAATTTGCTTATATCTATACTAACTACTTCAAATTCAGGATCAGAAAATGCGCTCTTAGTGTCCAGCTTAGGATTGAAAAACTTGGAACCATTATATTTAAAGTGACCCATAATAGTTGTGACTGCAGACCGTCGAAGAAGTACACTTTATTAAATAGCCGATGGCAGCCCATACTGTTACCAAACAGGGACCAAGCAGTGGGCCGCTCAATGCAGTAGCTAGTTAGCTTATGATAGCATTACCTGGTCTCAGCATCTAATGTAATTCTAGTATTAAGCTGTGCCTTGCCACTTGTACCATGATGTCCCTATCTGTACTTAGTAAAGTATGTTATTCTAATTGAAAGAGAAGTGAAACAATTATGCTATCTGGAATTAAGGCCCCTGAAAAGTTCATTTTTTCGACTTCAAAACCTATCTCTTCCCACAATTTTTAACTAGAGAGTTGTGGTTTTTTGCATTGTATTTGTACTTCGCTTCTCTTTCACATGGCTGAACAACATTTTTGAATTTCGATTTAGTTTTTGGGATATTTTTTTCTGTTGATCAAAATCGAAAAAATGAAAAACAAAAGTGTCTCAAAAACTAAATTGGAAATCAAAAAAGTTTTTGCAGCATCAAAAGTGTGGGAGGAGATAGGTTTGAAAATTTTCGAAATTTCGTTTTCTATGATTAAGTCGTTTTTCATGCGTCGTACGAAGAAAATACTGGGATCAAAAAGTGTTTCTCTTGACGAGTTACAAGTTATTTTACAGTTTGGGGAAGATCGCTTCACAAAAAGAGAAATTTTATCGCAAGGTATTCGGTCATCTAACGCTGAATATTAAACACAACGCTCCTCATTGAACCAATCGCTATTCACCAAACCAAACGCTCCTCACCCGACCTAACGATTCTCATCCAAAGAAACTCCCATCTTTCAACAAAGCACTCTTCATTCGACCTGAACTCCTCATTCAACACAACTCACCTGCTCTAACAAATCACTCGTAGTCTAACGCTGCTCAGTTTGTTCGTATCTGTGTTTGATTTTGTAGTTCATTGTCTGCTAGAATCCAATTAAAAAAGTTACCAACGGATCTACAAGAAATTTACAGAAACTGTTATTTATGTGAAGAGGCACAAACAACCAGTTTTTGGCAATGATCAAAAAGAAATAATGGTTTCAGGACTAACTTAAACTATTCATTTCCATATCAATGCTTGACGAGGTATTCGTGCTCAGAATCTAGTTTTATTTTATTGTTTGTGTTTGCGTTAAATAGGTGGCAAATAGTAACGCACACACCTGACCAATTTATCAGTAAATGGCTGTTGTTAAATGAAACTGCGACAACTAAGTTTTACATTTTTCTGAGAAAAGTACAAAGAGAAAGACTGCCTATGTGTAATTCTTAGTTATAAGCTGTCCGCTTTCAGAGGACCTTGGGAAATGATGTAGATATATCAATAAAAAGTAGCGGAAAATGTCAAGCAAATAGAGAACCCGCCAAGCTTTATTATACGTTGGTAGACATGATGCAGGTACAGGCTGCTAAATGTAGCCCGGGTCTTATAACATTGAAGATTTTGTGCGATGAAGTTATAAGACCAGGAAGAAAGCTACAAAGAGCTGGACCGTGCGGAAATTCACCAGAACAAAGTATTGTTCTTCTTTGATGCTCTAGACCGTATCATGCATATCAAACGCTGTGACAAGAAGTGTGAAACAAGTTCAGCGTCTGACAGCAAATCTATCCATGACCTGCGGGCAATAGCAGCATAAAAATGAAAGCCTGGCTACGGTTCATCCCTACTGAGATGGCATCGAGCTTACCGCAATTTTCGCCCATCTAATTGTGAAAGCGTAACGGTCGTACACTGCAGGAACTAAGGGCCAGTTCACACGTCCCTCACTTCGACGCGTTCACTCCCGCAAATGAACACGAGCCGTGTGTCAACTTCTGTTGTTGCTGTCCACACGTAGAAGCGACCTTTATTCATATGAACTAGTGATCCCGTGCGTGAAAAAATTCACGCAATAATCGAAATGTTTGCCCAGGAAGCAAAGAGTGCAACGGGAGGACTCAATAGGACTGAAATAAAACATAGCCGTGACCGCACGTAGCAAATTTAGGTACATCACATCGACGAGTCGAAGTGTTTAGATGTGGGACTTCAGGCCTTCGTATATTGTTTTCTTGACCCTATCACGGCATTTTTTCGATTTATTTCATTCAATATCCCGCTCATGACTGGCCAGCTACTTGAGCTGCAAAATACGGAAAAATATCGCCAAGTACAGAAAGTTCGACCAATAGGCTAACTGTTACTGTGGTTTCTCTCGCCTACAGAATTGGCTATAATGGAGTTTATATTTGTTGGTAAGGATTAACATGTTCTCTGAAGAGCACTGTGATCTGAATATGAAGTGTAAATAAGGCTTCAATCAAGAAATAAAAGTTAAATCAGGTCGCCAAGAAGGAAAAAATTCGACGCTAGTGCTGTGAAAGTTTCCCCCCAATATGCACTGCAATTTTCGATAAATAATTGCTAAGTGAGTATACATTATTTTAATTGATTTATACGCTAGAGATGAATTTCACAATTTAAGACGATTTTTCTGGTTAAATTAGTTAAAATACTCCTAGGCTGCTCAGCCATAGATTCGTCGATGATGACGTCACTTCTTAGTGTTAATTTTTTGTGAGTCCTTCCTTTGCGCTCTATGCTTCCTGTGTTAGCCTAATGAGTCTAGACCGGTGCGGAATCTCCTCTTCTCTTACCTGCTTCTTAATTTTCTTCATTGATCCTTTGTAGTGCTCTCATTCTTAGGACTTCTATATTGACAGGCAGAAGTAGCATCTTGAGTGAAACACTCCAACAAGCAAACAAAATGGCAGCTTATATACAATGTGTTCGCTCCGCAGCAATGATACCGTTGATACCGTCTTTCCACCTCAAATATCTGTTTCATTTGAAGTGCTCAAATTTTTGCCTATGAAGAGAAAACTGCTTCGTCAGAGGAAAACAGTAAGCTAGAAGAAATAATTGTCTACTGCCCGTGAAAACTTATGTTTCGTTGGTTTCATTGACAATTGCATCAAAGTGGGAAGAATAGATCATGCAACGAAATTATCTGTGGGAAGAAACTACGAATCAAGAAGCATGAGAGTGCCAACGGAAGCTTCAGACATCTTCAGTGCAACGATTTTAACTTCGGCAATGCAAGAAGTGCATTCAGACATAAGGTCGCCTTATACTTTGCCGTAGATTCGATGTATGGAGAAGCTAATACTCTTACAAATCAGACTAAGCCTACGATGTCTTCATTGTTGGAATTTCAACTGTCCCTGCTTAAAATACGTTTGCCATCTTCTGCAACCCGGCCTATTTTCTGCCTATCACTTTCAATGGAGCTAGAGAGGACGACCAGAGCCTAAAACCTGGGCTAAATTCCGCCTTTTTGTTTTGTTAAAGCGTGACAGAAAATGGACAAACAGATAAATACACATCGGATGACGCCGCGCGTTCACTTATGATCTCGTTTCTTTACATTGTCGCTTATATTTCGCGTCGGTTTGAAGTCACATTCGTATCCCATGATCTCACATCCTGAATTTGATAGGAACAGCTTATTTTCAAAATATTCATAGTCTGATAAACCGATAAAAGTCAAACCAGCTCCCAACAATCGCTTCTCAAGAATCAAAGATGGCGCCACTGATCTTTAGTTCAACATTTTCAACTTAACTAGATTTCTTGTGTTGAACGGGAATACAGTGATTCCGATCGAGTAAAATGACGATAAAAAAAAAACATATTTGTCGACTTCTTTATGATCTGAAATCGCCATAGGGAATAAATTTAGTATTTTTAAATTCTGTTACTGAACTTGAATGACGCGGCTCGCTGAAAAATCAGACGTGCTTCATCCTTCTGTCTCCCTTGTTTGCTGCTGCCGCTTACATCAAATCAACACGCCGTGTCCATCAGTTTGACTGAACACGTTACGTTGAGGTACATGTGAACAGGGCCTAAGGAAGGAACGTAGGGAGAACAAGCACATTATTATCCCAATATAATAAAACGCTTGGTGTATTTATTTCGTGTCCACTTTGAAGGAAATAGGTGAAAAATACGCCAGGTTGCAGATTTTGTAATTCAATTAGGTTTTGGAGAGATCGATGATCAGCTTGCGGCGGATGGTTGAAATTGGATCCTTAGCTCTGCATCTGGATGCACTTCCTACTTGAAACACTTTTTGGAATCGGGACAGTATACATGCAGCTTCTGGAGTCCGATTTTATAAGTTCTCTCTCTCTGGTCACGACGTATAAACTCGATAAATAATCAACGGGGTAGTCACGAGGTGATGATTTTCACGGGCAGTAGACAGTTATTGCTTTTAGCTTACTGTCTTTCTTATTAAATTTGACGATGTAGCTATCTCATCAAGTATTTCACAGGCACTGAGCAGTAGACAACTATTTCTTCTAGCTTACTGTCTTTCTCTGAGAGTGTATATTTCGCTTCAGAGGCCGAAATTTGATCACTTCAGTGAAGCAGAGAGTTAAGTATAGAAGACGGTATTGTGGATACGGTGCACTAACATTGCATATTAGCTGACTGGAAGTGCATTCAGTTTATTGCAGTGTTTTATTTAAGATTTTACTTTGGAAGACGCACTACTATAGTCTCAAGAACGAAGACGTGCTATCAATGGAGAGATGAAGCGCCTATGGGGCGCAGCGACAAGGAGTTGAAGCAGAAGGATTAGAGAAGGAAATAAGAGTTGCTAATATGTAAGCCTGAGCAGGAATATGTGGAAACGCAAGTCAAAGAAGAGAGCAAACATATCGATTACTGCGTTATTTTTTAACGCATGGGTCCACTAGTTATACATAATAACAACAACAACGGACAAACGCCTTCAAAAATATAACCTCTTTGACGAAGGTAAGTATTGAATGGCTTGGTCGTGAAGACTTTATAGCCACTAAAACATACAGCCTTCAAAGAGTAGAATTCTTTAAACGGGAACTTTCTCAAACGGGGAACTTCCAGAAATGGATCGTTTATAATTTTCTTATTGAGTTAGAAGCTGCCTTTACTTACCATTGTAAGTGTCATAGAAATTTTCACATTTTTCTCCATCCGTTCCGGCAGGACACACGCACTGGCAGTCGCTGCCCAGGAATCCCTGATTCTCGCACGGGTCGGATGCCAGGTTACAATTTTTCAGATATGTCTCTGCAGAAGAGCAAGCCTTAGATAAAAGAGAAATCATGTTGTAGAACAGAAAAGGTAGAGTTTGTCGGCTAACGAAGGTACTATTAGCAGTCCTCAAGAGCATAGCAGAGTATCTCGCTGTTATCTTATTTGTTAATTTGCTGGCATAGCAAGCTTTCATCCCCAGCTCTGGTGAAAAGCTACTGATAACAGTCTAAATATTTTACATCGGCTCAGTGCAATGCTTCGGCAAAATAATGATGCAAAGCTTTAATTGCACTAAAATTAAAAGCCTTGTATACCTAACCTTTGCCTCATGGAAGGTAATATCATTAAATACCCCTCTAATAGATGCGTAGCACCCATGAATCAACACAGAGCGGGAAAGTTAAATGTGTAGTTGGACTATACGGGGACACGTGTTCAGATGTAGCCACTGTGAGATAAATTTCTCGCTAGTCTGCAAATAAGAGATTGACATTTTACTCTTGTTCAGTGCCAATGTCTTACACGAACTGCAAGTGACTGTAACGGTCAATCTATGCGTTTCTTTTTTAACGTATTCACTCATCCGAGTGCGTTACTGTACCGTAGAAACAGCAAAAAGTGCCCTGCGTACTGAGTCTTGTTTCTTTTCAAACTTAATGGGGGTCATGTAACTTTCTAAGTGACGCTTGCCATGGAAACTGATTTGACTGTTAACATTTTGATAATTTTTATGATATGCATAAGGGTGTGTTGACATCGACGCTACAAACGATTGGTCTAATTCACGAGTGGACGCGTTTAAGAGACTAACGTGTAGACAGGCTTTAACGCAACTTAGTCAAATTTTTCCTGAACTGGCCTAACAGAAGTAAACGTACCTAACCTCTAACTAATAATTCACACGCTTAAAGGGAAAGTGAACTTCAGCGTACCCCAACTGGGAAGCCCCCCACACACACTGGCTTATACTGCAGATATAGGCCAACAGGTCCCAGAGAAGCAAGTATGCGGTTGCAGTCAACTTGCAGTGCGCTTCTAAAAATTGCATGGACTTCCGCCCAGCACTTAAGGTGCTAGAAAACAGTGACCGAAAGCCGAGAAACAATCCCTAAAATTGACCTTTAAAGATATCAACCCACAAAGTAGATCAAAGATCCCACAAAAAACCGGAATGTTTATCAAATGAAAACCTTTTCCTAATAAAGTTATTGATTATTGAAGTAAAAAATCTTGTAGCGGTAAGAAGAAGTTTGGATCCACCACAAAATTGGCCCGACAACAAGGGTTTTAGATGTTGATTCCAACAGTGAACAAGTAAAGCCCTTCCTCTCGTGTTTTGTGGTGCTTGTTATTACATACCAAAGTATTCCGATTTTTTAGTCAGTTAATATAATACGAGAAATAATAGATTCAATTTGCCACCTGTGAGACTAGAAGTTCAGAAACGGTTAACAATATTTCAGTGCGTTCAGGCATTCAGTGGTCTCTCAAATGACCTTATTTATTCCATGTCAGATTGTGCTTTAAACATGCATTTTGAATTTATTGCATAGTACTGTATAATGACGAGTTGAGACTCATGCCCTATAAGCTCTAGAAGCTTTAAATGTGACTGATCTTGTGTAATTTGTGATGCTTCAAACAATACCTTAAGTATATTTACTTTCTCCACACTGTATATTTCATCCGAATATGCGAGATCAATAAAGGTGTACGGCTGTGACTTACATCAAAATGATTTTTGATAACTTCTATTTAGTAAAATTAGTTTTAGAGGATACATATTTTTTGAACTTTTGAATAACCTACATTACATTGCCTCAGTATGCCTCAGTACTATTATTATTTGCTTGTAAAAATATCCGTTTTAAATATTCTTGCATTAGTGTCATCCGTGGGACATATATGTCTAATGAAAATCGAAAAGCATTGTCTTCCTACACCTTGAAGCTTCCATACAAATATATTTAGCAATCGAATTCGCGACATTGGTTTCAATAGATCACAATCAGCATGCTTCGGAAAAACATAGCATCTTTTGATTTTTTCTAAGCTCATCATCAGTATGGTAATCATATGAAACCAAATGGTATATCTTCTTGACATTTCCTTCTATTCCCTGAAATTTAGCTAAAATCAGGATTTAAGATGATCATCTTGACAAGTTTTATGCTTAATATTACCTTTACCCATCATATAGCTGACGAATTTGTTAATCAGATGATGTTTCACTTCAGTGCTCTTACTTTGACAGTCGTAGACGCGATTAAGTAACTTGGCATCCATGAAGGAAGGTCCTTTGTACTCTCCTGTGATATGTTGGAAGCGAGGGTCTTTTGTCAAGTACGTCATGTGGCCATCGTTCTCGACAGACACCTGCGCCGAAGGAATCGATCCAAAATCAGTTCCAGTTACTGCATCTCAAGTTTAAGGGAGAAAATTGGAAACTTGTTCTCTCCATCAAAATACTTGTGTTCAGAAGCTTAAAATAGCAGTGAAAAAATGATTAGAGCAGCAAATTAATTTATTTCTTTAGTTTTCCGAGCTTAATAAAAAGAGTGCTCATTTGAAAATAAAAAATTAGCTAAGTCTTTGAACAATGATAAAAACATGGAGCATAGAGAAAGTCAGATACGCCAGGGAATCTATGAATGATATAATAAATGATACGACATTAAATAGTATTATAAAATCACGACAGAAAAGGGAAGAACAGAGCAAAAAACGTCAGTGGAAGTATGAAATGGGAAGGATGCACAACAGGTACAGGATGGCATAACTAAAGGCAATGGTCACAGTATCTTATCGAGTCGTGATGCCCCAATCCGACCTACCCTCTCACATGGCCCAGCAATGAGGAGCAGTAGGATATCTTCAAGGGCAAAGTTAGCATCTCGTCCCTAAGCGGCACAACCGCAACTAACTATTCGTTTTATGTAATCGAACTGTTCTTTCAAGTTGCTCAACGTTTTCGGAATGTGCATTTAGATTATCTGTGAAAGAGTTCCGGTTTAGTTATAACTTCACTTATACTGCCGAATATTAGCATCAGCTTCACTACATACTTTTATTCGTTTGCTTTGCAACAAGGGTTCCCCACCTTATCCACACCTGACACCCCTAAAAATCTCTTACAGCTGTATGTTCGCTTCTACTTTTTTCTGACTTTTCTTTTCTTCTTTATTATATTTATAATTTCATGTTTTCCTAATGTCACCTATTTTTAGCCTCGAAGTTAACATGATGTGTTAGTTGATTCACAATATACCTGTGTGTGAACTGT
>LQNS02278156.1:11259318-11270479 GCA_001587735.2 Parhyale hawaiensis
GCCATATTTATTTTAAACAATGGGTTTGTTGCGGATATATATCCTAGAAATACAGGGGATATTTTACGGAAGTACATTAAATACGTGCTAATTTGAAAGTTTGGTCAATGCTCAGATGAGGTCAGATACCAGCTGTTTCGGGGCTACTGCTACTGGAACTCGCTTTGGTCAGTAAAAATCTATGGGACGCCTGCGTGTAGCGTATAATTAATGACATAGTTCTGCACCTGATGAATCTGCCGAGGTCAACTAGTGCAAGTATATTTGCTCTGACGTACATGTAACTCGACTTTTAAGAGCGATGGGGACCGGATGATATCCTAATACTCGAGATACGTTCGTAAAAGTTGAGATAAGGTCACATATAGTGTTGCAAAGAGAAATATGGGTATTTTCCTGCTAGATTGTTGAAGAAAAGGTGTTTTAAAATACTAAATCTCTTTATGCAACAGAAAATGTAACGGGCGCAATATTTCACAATAAAAATTAAGATCTTAATTTCATTCCATGAAATTTTATCATAACTCAAGGACATATGCAGCATATTCAAAACTGTAGAAATGTTTAAGGGTAATATAAATTCAGTGTTTTTATTCACTGATTACCACTTTATAGAATTTTATCATAACTCAAGGACATATGCAGCATATTCAAAACTGTAGAAATGTTTAAGGGTAATATAAATTCAGTGTTTTTATTCACTGATTACCACTTTATAGAATTTTATAATAACTCAAGGACATATGCAGCATATTTAAAACTGTAGAAATGTTTAAGGGTAATATAAATTCAGAGTTTTTATTCACTGATTACCACTTTATAGCCCTTTTCAAAAATTTCCAGCGCTAATTTTCTTCTTTATATTTTCTGAGTACATCACAAAACACTGATAAAAAGCACTTACCATGCCTAATTTTTTGCATTAATAAAACTTCTCAATAACATTTTATTTCACTGCTATACTTCGATTAAATTACTGGCAAACCATATTTTTTTTCCCACTTGGTGGGTCTATTACCGAAAATTCTTCACGGACTCTATGTTAGCTCTTTTTTGATAAAAAAAAAAACACTAGGTTAATTAACTGAGAGACTTAATTTCCTCATTTAGGCAACATCACATTTCTAGAGAGTAGATTAGATTAATACGCGGCAGTAGACGAACCAATAGGCCCATTCTCTAAGACGCGCTCTATGAGCTATTGCCATATTGTCAGAAGGAAACAGGGGGCTCAGGAAGAAAGGAAAAAAGGGGGGAGGAGAATATCAGTCAAAAAGACGATCATGCATATGAGCATGATCAATAGCCGCTAATATGCGGAGCCAAGAGACGTTTATCTCTGAAATTGGAGCGGAAAATAGAAGATGGATTAAGGTAGCCTCGGAAGCTTGGGCCGTTAAGAGTTTGCGACTCGTGGAGGAGGAGTTCTTAGATGTGGAGATCTCTCTCAATGTATGCCAAGGCGATTTTTAAACGCGTTGACTGTCTCTGCACCAACAACCTCGGAAGGAAGTGTATTCCAAATGTTCACTATGAAATAAGGATAGAATTACATACTTAAGGCTGTTTCTCGAGCTCTATGCTTGAGTTTCTCTCCGTTGTTTCGCAGGCGATCGTTAACGTCTCTTTCAAAAAGTCCCGCAGTAGGCTCGTCGTTGAAGCCATTCAAATATTTAAATGTTTCTATTAGTTGCATCCCTAGTCGTCTTTGCTCGAGGGAGATCAGGCCCAGTTCTTTTAGGCGATATTCGTATGGCTTGTTTCGCAACTGGGGTATCAATTTTGTTGCTCTGAGTTGGACTCTTTCCCTATTATCGATAATTTTACACAGATGGGCGACCAGAACTGAACAGCAAGTTCTATGTGAGGCCACACTGCTTACTCATGCTTATTGCTGTCCGTCGAAATCGACGCTGACGTTCCCTCTTGCTCACGACGCAAGGTTGATGGAGTAGAAGATGTCAGTCGTGGGTCACTGGTTCCCCTGCTCCGATGCGCAGCGAGGTGACTCCGAAGTTCAATTGCCGACGCACAATCGCGTCCACACCGGGGACAGACGTGGTCTCCCCAATCGGGGTCAAGCTGGCGCCTGCGAGCTCTACGCTCCTCATCCGCGACTCGGAACCGCTCTGCATAGTGCGTCACCCCATCACAGCACGCCGCTCTCCAATCAACGAGATCACTCGCAAAGTCTTCCAGGCCATCCGTCTGGACATGACACCACCGCAGAGTTGTGACGATGTGATCCTTATACCGTTTGCGCTAGCCGCCAACCGACCGCCGCCCGTCCGACAGCTCCCCGTACAGCACCCTGCGGAGAAGCCGTTCCTCAGACATACGCACAACGTGCCCAACCCACTGCTACTGTCGACGGGCAATTATGCATTCCACAGGCTCTATTTCCACTCTTCTCCTGATTTCGGTATGAGGTATCCTATGCCACCAATTGATGCCCATCATACGCTTGAAGCACTTCATGTGAAATGATTCTAGGGTTTTGAGATGTTTTCTGTAAAGAACCCACGCCTCGCATCCATACAAGAGAACGGACAGGCACACCGCTCTGTATACCTTGAATTTCGTGAAGAGTGTCAAGTTCCTGTTACAGAACAATCAGCTCACCCGCCTCCCAAAGGCCGCCGCCGCCTGTCTAATGTACACCTGTATTTCGCTCTCTAGATTACATCCAGCACTCAGTACAGAGCCAAGATAATGGAAGTCTATTTTCTCTTTCAGATCATATCCATAAACTTGTATCTTAGGCGTCTCTCTTGGCTGCTTCATCACTTCCGTCTTTGTCGTACTAACTCGCAGTCCCGCGCGAGTATACGCACCAGCCAGTGCATTCACAGACCGCTCAAGCCCCTCCGCACTCGCCCCAGCGAGTGTAGCGTCGTCCGCGTATTGCAGGTTGAAGACTCTTTCCTCTGACGTAAGAGTCCTGGCTTTCAATCTTCTGGAGTTGAACAGGCTACCGTCCAGTCTGTAGGGAATGGATAGGCAATCTTCCGGTGCAATGCTACTCGAAGCAATGCGAAACACCACGGCCATACAGATATTAAAAAAGAACCGGGGCCAATATACACCCCAGCCTTACTCCTACTGCAAATCTAAAAGGGGCAGACTGCCCTCCTGCATGTAAGACCCGCACCATAGCGCCATCATGCAGAGTATGCAGAGCAAGCTGATGTAATATGATTATAAAATAAGCCACACTAATATTTAGGAAGCCGCATTTATGTTGCTATAGTTGATTTCTTCATCTTTCAGCCTATTTGTTTGACATTTTCATGTCATATTTCTCGCAAACGGATTTTTGCATCGCATTGGAAACAGCAGTGATCGTGCAGAAATGATTACCCTTCTTATTTCTTCGTGGAAGCCCATGCTCACCGTATTTTTATAAAGCAAGTAACAGGCTTGAACTAAAAAAAAAAAACACGGTTTGCTATCTATCTCTCCACCTGATGTCACAGCTGAAAAGGAATGGGCGGGGCTTAACGCGCTACCTGCACTTGAGTTAACCTGTTATGTGGTTCAGCCGTGAATGGTAGTTCTGTCAGTGGTGGAGAAGGGCGCAAGATGAGCCTATTCAGCCCACAGAGTTTTTGTACTGTAATGTGCCCATTGTTTAATGATACTTATTTTAGCTGAAGAGAATCTGAGACGGTGACAGTTCAGCTTAATTAAGTGCTACATTGTAGTATTTTCGTAGTTGAGCCATTTTTTTTATTCAACCGTTCTGAAATTAATAATAATAATAATAATTTTATTGAATTCAATGATCATACAAAATAGTCGTAACACAAGGATAGGGAACTATGGCCTGATTTAGACAAAAATAGTACACTGATTCAAGCCCCTAGATAGTTCTAAGAACTAATTGGGCAACAAGGAAGATTCAAACATCGTATATGTAGCAGCCCCTGATCAACAATAAGAAATAATTAGTGAATATTGACGATGCAAATTTAAAAAATGCATTAATGAGCAATGTCCTACATGCTAGCAACTGGGAAGTAAATAGCTCGACTAACATGTAGCCATTAGAGATACGCACATGACTCACTCTAAACACCAACAGAATAATTGCACATGACTCACTCTAAACACCAACAGAATAATTCACATTTTTGCTAATTGCACTGGACAGTCCAAAGATGATGTTTAAGTTATATTTTGAATGTTTGGAGAGAAGTAGAGCGCTTAACTACCGGTAACTGGCAATCCGTTCCAGATTTTTACAGAATTGAAAAAGAACGAGGTTTGGCACACGGCCTTCTGATAGAACGGAATAATTAAGCTGCCTTCAGTTCGAAGCCTGGTTATGATAGTGCGTTATTGCTAGTTCATTGTAGGCTTCATCAAAATATTGATTACAATTATTTAAAAAGTAATATTCGTAGAATTTAATTGCAGTGCAAAACTCGTATATTTGTTGCAGACGCAGCACACGGCAATGCCGATAAGCTTCATCTGTACTATTGGCGCAACCTCCAGCTAGGAGCCGCTTGCACCTGTTCTGCAGCCTAACTAAGGAATTGAAGCCCCCTACTAGCTCCACCCCATAGGGTTATGCCGTACAGCAGATGGGGATACACGAGAGAAAAGTATAGTTTCCGCAGGACATGACGTGATACAAACCTACTTAGGTTATACATGACTCCGAGACATTTAGATAATTTTGACCTAGTGCTGCCCACATGCTGGGAAAAAGACAATCGTTCATCAAGTACTAGTCCGAGAAATTTATACTGACTTACCCTGTCCACAGTCACGCCTCTGATGCCGATATGGGAATCTGATTCAGTTTTTAGATTGCAAAATATCACGTATGAAGTTTTACCAATATTCAGCGATAGTCGGTTGGCACATAGCCATCTATCGATTTGCTCTAGGGCCGAGTTAGTTTCGCGATACAAAAGTTGCAAGTCTGACCCAGTAATGTAAACAGTTGTATCGTCAGCAAAATGTATAAACTCAGATGTAAGAGAAGCCCTTGAATATCATTAATGTATATTAAAAAGAGCAGAGGGCCTAATATTGAGCCCTGAGGCACACCGGTCTCTACGCGTACGCTAGAGGAAAGAGAACCATTCACACAAACTTGTTGGTGCCTGTTAGACAAGTAGGACGAAAACCAACGCCAGACAAAATCACAGATACCGACTGAATACAATTCATGCAGGAGTATTGTATGGTTGACGGTGTCGAATGCTTTGGAGAAATCAAGAAATATAGCAAGCAAATATGTCTTGGAATTGAAACAGTGAAAAATATTATGTCAAAATCTGAGGACTGCATCGCTTGTGGCACAAGACTTCCTAAATCCGAACTGGTTAGAGCAAATAGCATTATACTTAGTGAAGAAACCTTTCAATCGGATAAACATCATACGTTCTAATACCTTGTTTAGAAAAGACAGTGTTGATATTGGACGATAATTTATGGGAAGGCTTTTATCACCACTTTTAAACACCGGGACAACACTTGCACATTTCAGGCTATGAGGTTACACACCTTGAAGGACAGAGAAATTAATCATTGCGGCTAAAGTAGGGGCAACAACATCTGATAATTTTTTGAAAACAAATGAAGGAATGGATCCTGTGTCACAGCCCTTGTTTGTAAAGGACCTTATTATGCGGGCTACTTCGCGTTCGTCAGCTTTTTCAAAGACATGAATTTGGTAATGGCGTGAGATAGCTGCGTGGATCTGTATCAATAAAAGGGATATTGTCATCTAGTTTTTTTTTGCTACTGTTGCGAAGTAATCGTTAAATACTTCTGCTGCTTGCACTTTTTCAGTTATAAGATTTGAGCCAACATTAAATCTTTTAGGAGTAGAATTTTTAACTCTAGATGGTCTGAAAAGTTCGTTTGTACATTTCTATGTTGCTTTACCATCACTTCTACAAGTATTCAACCTATTACTGTAATAAGCAAGCTTGGCATTCGAATAATGGTGCTAGTTCTATTACGATATCGCTTATATACTTCCCAGTCACACTCTTCCGAACGATAGCGGCGATACAGTCTGTGTTTGTGCGCAACATGTGACCGCACCTCAGCAGTTGCCCAAGGACACATGTATCTTTTTACTGAGATCTTTTTAGTTCTTATAGGACAGTGCTTATCATACGAATCAAATAAATACTGTTGAAATTCTTGAAGCTGAGTGTGCTCGTCTCCCTGTACAGTAAGGTGGCGAAACAAGGACGACACTTCAGATTGCAGTGCTGTAAGGGCCGTAACGCTATGGTCCCTAAACCTAACTTCCACCATCTCGTCTGTGCGGCCGAGCATTCCAGACGCAACTAATATAACGGGAAAATGGTCGGTCTCGTCCAATGTTATTACACCAGCGGTACATGGTTAAAAAAAATCGTCCATACTGGTCCAAAATTGTACTGGATTCGCCACAGACACCAGTCGGCAAACTAATACTCGAGCGGTATCCGCGTGACACATATTCCTCTACAAAGTCCGAGCCACTCGCCGTCATCGTCGAATTACCGATATCCACATTGAAATCGCCAGCGATAAAACAAGTCCAAAAACGACGCAATTGGTCCAAAACACCAGTAAAGAAACTATCATTAAATAGTTGTCAGTTACCACTAGGAGGGCGATATAGTCCTATAATACCAATTGACCCAACTCCTACCCGCACATGAACACCACAACTCTCAAAAACATCATCATTGACCGTCAGTTGAGCAATGGGTTCAACTTCCAGGCTAGGAAGGACCAAAATGCTTACACCTCCGCCGCGCCTGTTAGCGCGGTAGCTGTGGTGCGCTGTATACCCGGGCGCACGAGTCTGAACCCTGGACATTCTCGGTGATGGTAGGTGATGGTGATGTGTACGCGCGGTGCGTGTGCGTGTCTGCAGTGCAGTGACAATTTTGACAGTTCATATTGTGCAAGCTCGGGGAGAGGTTAGCGCTACTCTCTAAGCAAGCAATATGGCTGCAGACTATGAATGGGACTTTCAGTGGCCAGATGCCTACAAACAAAGTTTACGTTGTGGCGATAAAGCATGTAGATCAACGAATTTTAAGTCTGTAGAAGACAGTAGAGAGTTTGTTTTGCAATTCTCAGCGTTGAATGATGTGAATTTATCAGTTACCATCACCGAAAATGTCCAGGGTTCAAACTAGTGCTACCCGGGCAGGTTCAGGGAATTAGCGTTGCCGGTTAGCCATGTTTCCGTAAGTATAATTACTTTGATGTGAGACTTCAAGGAGGCGATGAAGATTTTGAATTCATCTAGATTTTTCCCTACAGATCTGATATTGAAGTTTAGGATTGAGAGGGAAGTTTGAGGTGCTAAGCAAGAATCGACATCATCTGGAGAATAAAATGAACAAATCGAGCTGGTACCAGTAGGATGGGCGTTCCCATTCGA
This sequence comes from Parhyale hawaiensis, assembly GCA_001587735.2. Classification (NCBI taxonomy): domain Eukaryota; kingdom Metazoa; phylum Arthropoda; class Malacostraca; order Amphipoda; family Hyalidae; genus Parhyale; species Parhyale hawaiensis. The sequence continues at coordinate 11,266,730 of LQNS02278156.1, forward strand.
GTCATCGGAAGTATACATAGGTAGGTTCATGCGCTCCGTTTGTTTAGCAAATTAGCTATCTCAACAGAACATTTTTTTATCAACTTACCTGTCGCTACGCCGGAACGTGTGTTGCAAACCCAAAGTGTGACCAAGCTCGTGAATATATCCTCGATACTGCAAAATATATTTGGTGTAATTACAATCAGCAATTGATAAATATTTGCTTCATGCTGCTTGAATAAAAGTATAAACCACCGAGGTATATAAACGACGAACAATACAACAAAGCGACTAAAATTCGGTTTTATTACATGTCATTCCTTAGTGCAGTGGTAGTACAATTTGCCATCTTTCGGGAATAAAACAAAGCTTGCCGCAGTCAACTTTTGGATGAGATAATTAAGTTTTTTTAAATTAGAGAGGCATATATGTGCTTGAGTTTAAAAATGAGAGATATTTCAATTACGGTAAAATACTGACTATACTCCCACATTCAAATCCTTCTGGGTAATCTTATCACCAGCAAGTTTGTTGATCATGTACAAGGCACTTCTTCCCCATGAAATTGGTGTAACAAATCAAACATTACAAAATTGAACAACAATAACCTTGGCCATGAAAGCATTGCGAAAAAAAAAATATCGTTAGTACTAACTAATAACAAATTTTCCAGAGAAAGTACCTAATCCAAAGAAGAAACTAGAGGGATGAGATTATTTTCCACTATCTTAAGACGCCTACAGAATCAGCTACTTGAATTTTACCCCATGCGGCATCTCACTTCTCTTGTCCAAAATTTGATAGCGACAGTCTGGCAAACGCACAAAAAAATGTCATGTATAACTTGATTGATTCAGCGCAGGAGCGAGTGTGAGACACATATATAATCAGAACATATGGCAGATATTCTCAGATGAATCACAGCATGCAGTTTGGAGTACAAACCGTTGCGGATTAGTCTTGACTCTTAAAAAGCATAGGAGTACTTCATAAACGACGTTTAATATAATGCAAAGCCTACTAGAAGCGGACGCTTCAATTGGTTTTGATCCGTACATGGTTATGCTGGAAAGTAATTTAATGACATTCACCTATAGAAGCTCTACCGCAGGGCGTTTCGTTGCTTCACTCAATTCCATTCACATAAGCAAGAGCCGACATGGCTTGGGGGGTGCAACGCAGATTTTACAAATCTTTCTCATTGGCTGACCGATTGTTCCGATTGTATATGGATTCATGTATACGCCCATGCATATGTAATTAAAAAAAAATGAAGCCATTTTGCTCATACAACTTTTTATTTAGGCCTTAGTTTTTGAGATAATGGGGAATATATGTATATATATTTTTCTTTTTTAAACTTCAAAAGAATAGAACTCAGCTACTTGAATTTTACCCTGACAGTTCAGGTATCCTTAAAACATTCTTAACAAAACAATAGAGCCGGAAATATAATTTTTTTATTTAATTTTCTTTTAATATCCGATTTTCGACCGCAAAATGAAATAGAGTCAAAAAAGGAAGAAAATTTTTGGTTTTAAGCTGTGATAAAGAAAATATGAGGGCGAAAATGGAAAATCTGAATGTGTTGTTTCGTTAGGAATATTTCAAGGATTTTAAAACAGTCTGCGTTTTTTCCTACCATGAAAACTCATTGACTTCTATTCATTTTCAAGTGGAAAATCACATCTATTACGGTAGACAAAAAAATAATATTGTGGTGAAATGTCATATAATACACTTTTTGCACTATGAATGAAGTTTGGCTGCTGTATTCATGTTGTATTAACATCTGCAAACAATATGCATGCATCATTTCAAGATTTTTTACCTCCATTAGGAGGTCAACTTTTGGGGAGGATTTTACCCCTCCATTAGGACCCCTCTTTGAGGTTTTAGGGTCCAAAAATCCGATGATATTTTAAGACGCAAACCAGATCTATCAAAAGTTTTTATTTATGGACAAAATATTCTGAAATTTGCTCAGTATATATACTTTCGAAAAAGGGGCACACTTTGTTTGGACGATTTTCATTTAGGCCTTAATTTTTTTAAATACTAGTAAATATGTATATAAAGTGCCTAGACATATGTACCTGCACAATTCAATTTCTAATGTGTTTTAAATAATTTAGGGACTGCTTTACGATAATTAGTACAGGCAGTTTATATAACATATAACATATATTTAATAGTATAATTTGAATAAATTAGTCTGGAAATTATTTTAGAACGCTAACGAAACGTCTCGAAACAAATGCAAACCACAGCCGGCGCAATCATTACCTCTCTAGACCTCGTTGAAGTCGCGCACACTCTCACTACAATGCCCAAAGTTAAAGAAATCCCTGAACTTACTCGTAAACGGATAATTCAAATTCGTAGTGAGGGCTTAACTTATAGAGTAATAGCAGAACGTGTCAATGTTCCTTTTTAAACGGTTGGAGCAATAGTCCGCAAGCATCAAGTGACTGGGTCGGTTTCCAACCTGCGAAGAGCTGGAGCTCCGCGTAAGATCATGGTTCGTCCTCGGCGCTACATGCTTTTCCATTTCAAGAGGTCTTCCATCGCTTCAAGCTCCCGTCAAAATTTAATTATCGTCGTTTTTTGTGTTTTCACCATCTACCACGCAGATGTGCCACCTTTGAAGCCCTTGTGCAGGAGGTTCCTGCCGCCCCGGTGCATCTATGTGACGTAGTTGGAGTCAACGCAGCGGACAATGAATCAAAATTGAAGAAACATTTGCTTGTTTCAAAATTACTTATAAAGCTTTCGATAACACGGTATCATAACTACATCTTATAGTGATATCCAACCAAAATTTTCGGAAAATCTGAACATCTTCAAATTCGACCATCTTCGATCCTCCCACCTGATGAGCCGAGGTACGGCGAAAAGCGTCGTGGGTAACGAAATTTCTAATTGTGCTTCTCATCGTATTCTTCAGTATTTATAAATGTATAAACACACGACGGTCATTCTTAGTATTAGATACTTGATTAAATACAAAGATTCGAGTCAGGATTCGATACGGGGACCTAGTGATTACCACGCCCCCACTCCTACTACTAAGCCGCAAACAGCTAAAAGCAACGCAAGCACTCAAGGTACGTACTTGTGTTGGCCACTGCGTCAGTGCAAAGATATTAAGTCAGAGCCGTACGTGTATGAAGGAGCTCATCCGTCTACCCTGAATAATTAATAACCTGAAAGATCTCACAGTTTCTCTTCCCGTCAACACCTGGTATTATCCAGACAGGGGGCCATCCGTCCGCCCTTGTGTTTAATTAGAACAAATACAAAGAATCGAGTCAGGATTAACATATTATATTGCGAACACCTAACAATTTCCAGTTAATACGTAACAACTGCTTAAAACGCAATGTCAACAACCTGTATATGATCTGAGACACACAAGATATGGCGGCGGCAAGACAATCATGCAGAATCAAAACACAGAAAATGATCAGTTGTGCGCTTGCGCCTTTTATTATTCTTACTGGATGGCAACGATTTCTTACTGGATGACTAGTATTTATTTCCTAATTAAATATAGTTTAATCTTGATGATCAACCATTCGCATCTCATCTGTCACTGTGAGAGCAGTCAAGTGTCCCGCTGCAGCTTACGTAACATCGGCAATAAAGTGCCTTGCAAGCTCAGCGATCTGTCGAGTCGCTGGCCGTGTTGTTGACAGCCTCCGTGTCTCGCTTCTGCTGGTACCTTCACAGGGTACTGTCATAGACACCTATATATTATATTTAACT
>LQNS02278156.1:11275858-11286367 GCA_001587735.2 Parhyale hawaiensis
CAATAAGTTTGTTAAACTTTCAGTGGCTACGCAGATGCATTATTCTATAGAGTATTACTCCTTTACCAAATACTTGTAATATAAAATGTGTTTGTGTGTAATAAACCTATCAAACCTATCACTAATCAACTTCTTCAATGCCCTAGCGGCGAAATGCCATCACGATGACATATCCTCAAGGCTGAATGCCATAAGAGTGAAATGTCTTCACGGCGAAATGCCCATACGGCGAAATGCTCTAACGGCGAAATGACCAGTGGCGAAAAGACATGTCACGTATCAGAAATGCCCTTATGACTTTTCTTATCAGATGTGACCTATATAACAAACTGTGATGAACTCATCACGATAAATACTGCCAACAACTATGACTCCACCCCCTCCTTTGCGAAGTACTACATACATGTACTATATGTAAACTTAGGGGGTTAAGGGAGTGTAACGGCAAAAAAAAACTTTATTTGTCTACCGATTAGGCTGAAATTTCGCTAATATATGCTAAATCGAAAAAGAAAATGTTATTATCCATACACTTTTTTATTTTTTACATAGAGAATGCGTTAGTAAAAATATGTAGAAAAAAGGGGGAGGGAGGGAGGGGGAAACGCATCTCCTTCTAGGGTTTTTGAGCTAGAGAGCTAATTTTGGGCTTCAAAGAAGCGAAATAAATCGCTTTATAAAATGAGTACCTGTAGGTTTAGATACTCAAAATAATTTTGAAATTGGTCAAAAATGTAATTTTTTGTAGAAGTTATTATGACAAATTATAAATATTGAGTCGACTAACCATCATATAAAACTTAATATTTCGGGAATGCCTCCCATCTTCAGAAGTCAAAAATATTTCAACTAACTTAGCAAACTAAAACAGAATTCTTATTATTATCAATATAATTGGGGAGCTGAGATGTTGCTCGGAGTTGGTTTAAAATGCAATTGAATGGAGCGACCTTGGAGGGTCCATATGTCAACCTCTGTACAGTCAGAGGACAATGGGTCAGGCATGAACCGGGTGTAGAGGTACAGTCGAGGTCATAATGTTGAGGCTACGTTTGCTCTATGGATGTAGAAAGATTCCAGTGTTGTGAGTTCGAGTGTAGTAGAAAAGTCTATGATTGAGAAGTCTTTCGTGCTGATAGGATAATTATTTTGTTTATTTTGTTTAGCATGGAGACGGGGAGTAGAATGAACAGGTTTTACGAGTGGTTGATCAGTTCTACTGGATATACCTAAATGTTGATTGATTCGAGCTTTGACATGTTGTCCAGTGCTTCCTATATACGAAGCAATGCAGCTTCTGCGTGGATATTTGTAGGCAACACTAGACAGTAGAGGTGTAGGAGGCTTGTCTTTGGATTTAAAATAAGATCCAAGGGTGGATGAGTTTTTGTATGAAAATTTGAAGTTAGTTTGAGGGTAAGCTTCAATGAGGAAAATTGTCAGAGTGTTACCAGTGTTCACAGTGATTGTTGTAATTCGGAAGCGAATGAAAAAGTCTAACTTACGGACATGCCGGGATCAAATAGTTTGTCAAGGAAAAGTTTGCAGTAGTGGTCCAGAAATTGGTGTGGATAACCGTTATTTTTAAAAATGTTTCAAGAAAGTCTATTTCATTCGTAAATGCAAGGTAGGAAGAAGACAAATGGTATGCCCAAAATAGTAAAGTTTTTTCCCATTAATTTTAAACTGATCATACCAATGACTGGAGAAACTTGTGCCGAGACCTGAGAATGTGGTCTTTCTGCGAATACATGTGGTTAGTGTTGAGTTTTCATTAGTTATTATAATATATAGAAAAGCTAATGAATTGTTTTATTGATTTTCAGCGGTGAACTTAATATTTGGATATTTACCATTCAAATACTGCAGAAAAGAGTCTGAATCTGTTTTAAGACTTTTCTTAATCCTGCCATTAAAGATTCTTTTTTCATATTTAACAGTAGACTGTACAAGCAAATAAAAGGCGTTTCCATAGGTAGATCACTCGGACCTACAATGGGAATGTCTTTCTCTGCCATCATGAAGCTCTCTGGCTAAACGATTGCCCAAACAACTTCAAACCTATCCACTATAATCGTTTCGTATTTGACACATTCCTCATTTTCAAAAACAAAAAAACACTTCGAAAAAATGAATTTTTCTGGGAAGGGGGGCTGAATTCCCGTTTTCTCTGAAAAACTTGTTTTCTATGGAGGAAAATGTACGGGCGTCACACCCACACTCTTTCTCGATTTTACAAAGGTGTACCACGTTTCATTCAAACTGGAACAAAAGTCATAACCCTTTTCTTTCACCAGTCCTATTCTCGAATTTTACCATGGAAGTTCCCGCCAAATAGTTTGAATTTCGTTTCTTTATTTATGTTCCGATTTGGATGAAACTTGGTACAGATATGTAAAATCCAAAAGAAATGTGGGTTAGACTCATATATTTTTCTCATTTTTGCCGTAGTAAACGAGTTATTTGAAGAAGATGAAGAAGTTTTTTTTTTTTTTTTGCGGGGAAACTTGTTTTCTTTCAATAACTCGCTTTCTATGGCAAAAATGCGAAAAGTACATGATTCATACCCCCATTGATTTTCGATTTTACATCATTCTGCAGAGCTTCATGAAGATTGCGCGAACATTAAAAAAAAGTTCTTCAACTCAAAAGTTTAGTGGTACAAAAAAACCTCCCCTGTACCCCCGGGACATATTTCACCCATTTAGGGTTGCACTGGCCGCCTAAAATTTCACTCGTGAGTGAAACAACGAATTTTGAAAATATCAAAGTTTTTCGCCAGTACCCTGCTCTTAACGTTAATATTTTTCTTACAATAACTTTTCTAACATAAAATGAGATATACTTCACGCCCTAGTGGCGCACGAGGCTGTGTTAAATCACAAGAATAGTTAGGCGCCATATAGGCGAAGTGCCCCTGAAGCGCTGGCAAAACTTCTACTACTACTACTATTACTTAGAACCGTTGGCTCCCTAGGAATGGGCCTGTTGTCCATATCCTGCAAGCAATCTCATCCAATAATTTTGCCAGGTACTTTTTATTTACTCATTTATTCAATATAAATATAGGTTTTTCTGGTCGTAACAAGTTGTGCATCAAGAAATTCAATTGGTCACAAAACAATAGAGGAATATTCTGGACGAGTCGCGTGTTAAAGAAAAGACAGGCAGCCTTCGGTAAAGAATAGGGTGGGAGAAGGTACAACAAAATATATAAAAAAAAATTGTCATGTCATTGATTTTCTCGAATACGAGAGCATGAACTTCTCAAGACTACCAAATAGAGGCACAGCTATCAGAGTATACCGGCTGCATGGAAAATACTAATATTCGATCAAGCTATTCCCTTCCCTGAATGCTTACCCCGCACCCTTCAGACACGTTTACGCGGGTAGGTGCCAAACGCCCCATTTCACTTTCGCACGGGTTGCCGTGCCCGATTGCAGCGTAGTACTTCCTCTCATCATCGGGCTGCATTTCTTCAAAGCGGATGCAAGTGTTCACTTCCCACAAGTGAACTGCAGACTGGAGCCATTCCCTGTTCACCTTGCCTCTACCTGAAATGCAAGACATATTTTTTTTTAGTGATGACGCTGAAGTGGTGACACGGTGAATCAAAATGATAGACATGCCATAACAAAATAGCACACCTCTCTTTGGGGACCGATTTGGGCCCGGCGCAGGCAAATCCCGGCCTTTTTCAGCCTCCCCGGCAACAGCTTATCGAAAATTTCTTACCCCGGCGGCGGCCCGGTTCCAGTTTATCGTTACCGCCTCCGGCTTTTTAAGCTGTGAATACCGAGGGTTTGGCCTTTTTTTTGTGGGAGGGTAAACACTTAACAATCAATAAAACAAGTTTTCTGTGGGAAGCTATTTTTTTGTGTAAGATGATTTATTATGCATTACGACTGATCAATATCATATCAATATACTGACTTAAACTACTGCCAGTGTAAGAAACTCCCGGTCGCCCGGCGAAGTCAGAGGTATATTCTGACGGGCCCTTTCCCTGCCACAAATATTTGGGCCTTACGCAAACAAGGGTCTCGAGTCCCTTCTCCGCAGAGGAAGTGGCAGCCGGCCCCGGTTCCTGTTGAGAAGTCTAGTTTTGTAATGTTCGGTAGTTTCTCTGTGTTTCCCTTTCTGTTTAGCGAGGTTAATGGTGGTAAGCGACCGCTTTCTTCTGTCTTCTTCTCCTTTCGTTTTTCATCTGTTTCCTTGCGCCACACGCCAGGTTAGAGAAGGAAAATGGAGCGACAAATTGAGCCGTGAGTCCTGTACCAGTCAGTGCCTAAGATGTGGGTTCCCATCGACCTTCCTGTGATTGGTGCTTTGTGGAGGAGTTCTTGTATCGATGAGGTGCGAGGTCTCGCTAGAGTTTCAATCTATGATTTAAGAGTTTCTTGTGTAGGGAAGTTTCATGCGAATCAACTATATTGAACCTATTTGAATTGGGAATTTGGGTAAAATAAATTATTACGTGTGCAAAATTACGATGCTTAATATGTAGTGGTAGTGATGTGGAAAGGAGAGTACAATATGATTGTAGCTGATATCTGAGAAAAAAAAAATCAAAAATTTACTGTCCACACCCAAACGTTAGATGAATCGCACAATGGGAAGTGAAAGATTATTAGAATATATTTGCTTTATTTGCAAAGCACGTTATTACATCATTTGTTATTAAACATAATAAAATTCCTATATATGTAAAACAAATAAGAATTTAAATAAATCAACTAGACATGAAATACTTCTCCTAAAATATGTATTTTCTTCGCAAATAACTATTGGGAAATATCCTACTAATCTAATTAAAGCCAACATTGAACACTAATTCTCGCGTAGTATGAGATCAATTGAGAAAATTCACTAAGTGAGGCCGAATAGACCGTAAATAAGGGGAGTGAAATCCGTAGAGTCTTTAAAAAATCCCTGGGTGAGTTCGGATAAAACGTGAAATGAGGTGATTTAAATCCGTAGAGTATTTGCAAGGTTACATGAATAGAGCAGTTTAATAAATAGATCTAAATGTGCGAATCTTACCTAAATACATTACTATGAGGAAAAATATAAACAAGACTGACAATAAACGCTTCAAAGGTGGCAAAAATCCGAGCTGACACTATGTGGTTAAGAGTTCTAAATGGTGGGGAAATGGTTAAGCGGTATCAGAGATGAATTTTCTTCAATGCTGGCCCTAGAGGAAGCTGAGGTTAGTGGGGGTTGCAGATCGTCACATAAGTATTCCGTTTAGAGGAAAATAGCTTGAACAAGAATAGGGCGCAGTAAGAGGATTTGTGGTAGGGGCCAATTGGAAAGTTGCACAGTTACGGCAAGTTCAAACAATATTGAATAAATGAATAAATATTTGTAAATAAAGGATTAAGTAGTGTGCATGAAAGGTATGAGCGTAGCGGATGAAAGCCCAAGCATGATACGTAGGACTCATAAATGTAGTTGAGATTGGTAGATGGGGGATGCGGATCGTCACAGAAGTCTCCCGTCTTAGATGAGAAATAACTTGAACCAGGGGGGCACAGTAAGAGGATGGGTGGTACAGGTCAATTGGAGAGTTACAAAGTAACGGGGTCAGAGTATGGAGCAAGAACAAGCAACATGAAATAAACTAATAATTAGCGGTAAATAATACAAAGTGTGAAGTAGTGTGTATGGAAGGGATAAGGGTTGCGGATGAAATCCCAAGCATGATATGCAGTAGGACTCTTAAACGTAGTTGAGATTGGTTGGTGGGGGAAACTGATCGTTGTATCATCCGTCTAGAGAAAAATAGCTTGGAAATACTAAGAAGATGAGTGGCATGGTCAATTGATATGTTGTAAGTATATAAAGAAACTGGGATTGCAACATCTTGGGAATAGATGCACATCGTCAGTTGCTGGGTCAGGAGGCTTGATTTTAATTGGCCTGGGGTGTCACGAGTGGTCAGAAAGATCAATTACATTACAACGGAATGAGGGGTAGGTACTACGCAGGTAGAAACGTGCATCAATTAAATGCGACAGGTACATAGAAGTTGATAAGTTTCCATTACAATGGAAAGACTGGCGAAGACTTACCCCAGGTAGAAATGCAATAATGAAATGTGGCAGGTATATAAAGCAGGCAATTACTTTCGTAATAGAAATTAGACAGGGTGGCAGCAGCCACTCAGGGAGAAACGTACATCTATGAAAAGGTGACGGGTTGATTAAGTATAACGGTTGGGTCTCATGGAAAACTTGATCGCTTGTGGAAGTAACTGACCATTACCACAGCGGGGTATGGTCTAATGTTCCACCAGACAATAGGTTTAGAATAAAAAAAATTAAGAACCGTCCCTGTGATCTAAATCCCAGATACAAACACGTGGTCAAAGGTAGCGAGGCAGGTGAAGAGAGGTCCGATTAATAGGCCAGCCTCTAGTCAAACCGAGGGGAGTGGTCAGTTCATATCCGAATGGGAAAGGGTAGCGGGCCTATGCAGGTACATAGCGGCAACGGCGTTAGTCAACAATGGTGTTATGGAAAGACCGGCAGATCCTAGCAAGGTACATAGAGGAAGCAACGCTGAACTGTAAAGGTACCGACGCAGGTTAAGAAAGGTGTCGAGAGGGTTATTAATCATAGTTGCGTTTGATGGAAGGTTTAATTACCCATGTATGGAACTGATTGTTAACACAACAGGCCATGGCTAGATATTCTACCGGCCAAAAAGTTTAGAATAAGAAAAAATTATAATAAATAACCAGTTCGCCGACCCAAAATCCCGCCCCTAAAGTCGGGCTAGGTGGGGAGAGCTTAGGGGGAGAGACACTCCGTTCCACGCTGGGTCAGCGCCGTGCAGCGGATTCCGTGCGAGGGATTTGCTGCATCGAAATTCAGCGGATCCCACTGTTACTCCTACTCCCAGGGCACGAGTCTCGACACCGCAGTATTGGCTTTTGAAAATTCGGGATCAATAGCTCAGAAACATGACTATGGCTAGAGACGAGAGTTAGAACAGGCTAAAAGAGAACTCGGCCAAATTAGCATAGAGCATTTCTCCAAAATGTTACTCGTTGTCTAAAAATTTCTTCGGAATGTAAATCTGGATCACGTTTCTTAGGTATTTTCCTTCCTATGCGTGTTTCTCATTATTTATCACAATAGAGTTGTGTGTAGTTGTTGATAGATGTCATTAGGGAATGGTTTGAATTCTCCGTAGTTCATATCTGAAGAAAAATATTCTTGCTATATGCTTAAAGAACTTTGACGGATATTTAAAATGAGCTAGAGCACTCTGAGAGCGCATACCTCCGCCAAGAGAGGCACGGTAAGGGAAATTTGCTCAGCATAAGTATTTTTGGAAAAGAAAAACATTTTGATCGCACGATTTTTTTCTATTTAGGCTTTAGATTTTGAGATAGTAGCGAATATACATATATATATATACGGTTTATATTTGAAACTTCAAAAGAATGTAAGTCAATATGAGCTTTCGTGAGACAAAAAAAAAACAGTTTTGGAATGCTTGAAAGATTCCTAATAAAACTATGGAGCGGGATTTTCATTTTCTGTTCTGTTTTCTTTTGATATGCGATTTTTCGATCGCGAATTGAAATGCACGAAAAAAAAAAATAATTCGGTTTGAGCCGCGGTAAAAAAATATGAGAGCGAAAATGTAAAATCCGACTTTATAGTTTTTATAGGAATGCTTTAGGGATTCCAAATCTATCCTTGTTTTTTTTTCCTAGCATGAAAACTCATTGCCTTCTATTAAATTTTAGGCGGAAAATTATAGTTTACACTATAGGCATAAACGTAAAATATATACTTATTTATATGTTCCTCATTATCTCAAAAAACTAAGGCCTAAATGAAAAAAAGTTGTGAGGACAAAATGTGCCTTTTTCCAAAATACATAAACAGTCCAAGTTTCAGAGCAGTCGGTGGACAACTGAAATATTATCCTAAGGTAATTTCCAATTTGAACCCCCCCCCCCCGTTTTTGGTTCCCATTCGGGGTGTTATAGTGCCCGTAACTCTACAATAATTTGGGATATACTTTCCTGCTACCTGAAGATTCGTTTTCAGCATATAAACGAAATATGATAATTTGACCAGAATCGCCGGAATGCCACCCTTAAAACTGGGTCTGAAATCATGATTTTCCTCGTTCCAACACTGAAATCTAATTAATATTCTATGCCTTTTGACTGTATAAAGAGTTTCTGCAATTTTCCAGGAGATCCGTTCGTAACTTTCTGAGTTATGCTGCTCACAAACATTCTATAACTTAAGCCGTGACCATCGAGAAGAATTCTACCTCGACAGCCTCACTTAAACACACAAATAGGCCAACCTATTCTCAGCAAAGCTATTCTTGTATATTTTATAGGGACCCCTTCATATCTTCTTGAGTTATTGTGCTAAGCATAAAATAAAAAACAGCAATAAGCTCAAAAAATTAGTCATTTACACGTCATAGAATACCTAACAACTGATACAAATTTCGTAAATATCCGTCCATAACAATCTGAGTTATGACGATAAAAAAAATACGACAGACCAACAGAAAGATGAATGAACGGACAGATCTTCACCAAAAGTTAATCATCAATTCCTCCTAACATACTTAACAATCCCTTTTAATTTCACTGAAACCCGTCCATAGCTTACTAAGTTACTTTGGTGACAGACAAACAGACAGACTTACGGACAGCCAGATCAACACAACGAAAACATAACCTCTTTGGTGGAGGTAGTTAAAGGATTAGCGTTTGTTCGAATGTTCTAAAGAGGAAGCACATGACGATCTGTGGATGAAAATTTCGTGGCACAATGTCTAAAATTGTGGCGAGGGTAATTGTCTTGCACTAAGTCATGAATGAGTTTTACGATCCAATGAGAACTCTTGGGTAAGGAATCTATATAATGATGAAACTCAGTTAACCTTGCGTGTTTGCTTTCTTGTACGTACCTGTTCACACATAGTTCGTTATAAGTTTCAAAGAAATTCGGGCGTGGAAGAATAAATCAGACTAGGTCAACGGGGGATACACCTCAGTTCCGTGGCTTTTCCACTGAGGTTTTGTGAGGTAGCTTCCTGGAGAGCTCAATCCCAGTCACTGAATGTGCTAGAGATACAGTTGAGAGGCTTGCATCATCGCACCGATAACTTATTCAAGCATAAGCAGGTTGGCGCTGTATGTTTGCAAAATATCATTCAGGAGACAGTAGGAGTAGGATAGTTCAGGACCGTCGTAATTTGGATTTGGATTCGAATTCTGACATTTTAGTAGCGTGGCCAGTATCAGTAGCTGCTACGATTGAAGAATAGCATTAGTCTACTTTTTTTAAAGCTAAATAGAATATCATCATGCTTCTACGTCTCAATCGAACCTACTTTTTTTTTAATTTTTGCCACTCACATACTCTAAATCTATCCGAAAAAGGTGGAGTACGGAATAAGTTTTTAGTAACCAAACGGGAAACGGACAGCCTAGCATACTACTATAGTATACAGTGTACGTAATCATCACCTCAATACCTAGGAAATTAAAGTACTCTGACAGCGCATACCCCTACCATGCAAAGCAACGATAAGGAAAGCTTCAAATTGGTTCTTAAACTGAATTGCTCTTCATCAGCACGAAGCCCTCACGGATATATTCTGCTGGACCCTTTCCCTGCCAAGATACATATGGGCCTTACAAACCTAGGGACGAACCGCAGTACTTTTTCCGCACGAGATGTTGCAGCCTGCTGCAGTTCCTGCTGACGAGGCTAGTTATGCAAAGTTCGGTAGGTTGTCAATACTTCCACTTTTCTTTCGAGATGTGGGCCGCTGATCGAGGTGGCCGAACTATTTTTCTACGCCTCTACCGTCTCCCGCGTGGAGGGCCATGGAAGGGACCGTCTGCACGGGCCTTTCATTCTTCGGTATTTTTCTCTTTTCGCTTATTTTCCTTGTGCGCCGCAGCTAAGTAAAAGATGTCAGCCGTGCCCGTGGGCTGGATATGCAGAACTTGCGCCTTTTTCCGGTAAGTAGCGCACTGAGCTCTAAGAATTCATCCGAGTTTGCTTATAATTTGAGACCTATCGGCAGAAAAGTCGAGACAATAATCATTGATATTTTGAAACGAGATATACTTAAAATTGGCGTCCTAGTGGCGCACTAACCTGTGTTAAACCACAAAAATAGTTCGGCGCGATATAGACCCTTTGTCCCTGATGCGCTAGTAAAGTTTGTACTAGTGCTATTACTACATACATTATCAGCATAGAAATCTCATCATTTGTGTTTTTTTAGCTTTTCTAGCAAGTCCGCCAATTTTCATGAAGGTCCATTCATAACTTTTTGAGTTAAGTTGCTGACAATCTTTTGATAACCACAAACGGATGAAATGATCACCTGTTATTTCATGGTGTCGTATTCGGGTTCTCTTTATCACGGATATTCTATTAACAGGGCAAATGAGACAAGAAGGTAGATGCAGATCTATATTGTGGTAACGAGTCTCGACAG
>LQNS02278156.1:11286467-11297808 GCA_001587735.2 Parhyale hawaiensis
GTCTCGACAGGTACACACTGGCTATTGCTTTACCACGCGCGCACCTGAGAAATGAGCTGGCGACAATACTGCTTGGTCACTCTTATAGGCTGGGGCCTGGGTGTGGCTGCTACAGCGCACAATGATATGGTGCGCATCCACACACCTTCAAAATTTACCCATTTATTTTTTTCAAAATTTCCAGTACTTCATGTAAATTTCATCAAGGTCTGTGCTCAACTCTTTAGTTATATTGCTAACAAACACAAAACCAAACTTAGAGACAAACGAACAGATCGTCACAAAAACTTATTTATACAGTATTTGTGATATATTAACTATACAGTAGTTTTCCCTGGTCGTGTTATGCAGTTTTTCGCTAATTATTAAATGCATAGTCCGATCACGATGGTATTTCAACACAAACCCTCTGACACCCCTACCTAATTTATGGCCTACATAGCATATTCCTGAAAGTGTTTACATAGACGTTTACTCATGTATATTAGGCCTATATTTGGCTGAAGCCCGAAAGTCGCGTATATATGTTATGACAACGACCCAGTGTTACCAGGTTGTCGAGGCGTAATAGCTACAGATCGGAGCCGAAATATCTGTCTTTTGCCAGAAATATCTGTAGATCGAAATACTTTCACCAAAGTGTTTTGTCTGTCATTTGTCTATATAACTTATATTACAGACCGTTTCGAACTCTGTATGTGATACAGCCTATGACAAACTATAACCATCGTTCTATTTAAGCTATTAAAAATATAAATCTATGATAGCCACACTCGACAAACACTCAGAACAGTGGCGTAATCTGTATATAATAGTCTGCTAAGGAAGCCATCCTATTTAAAAGTTCGCTCATTTCTCGATTTTTCTGGCAAAATATTTCAACATTGGAGCATCACTTTTCTTTATATGTAGGTTTATGAGAAGGTATCGGGTGCCATTGCCCCATATTCATTGCCATAATAGCACCAAAACTGTTAAAAATTGGCAAGGAGCTCATCACAATCGGCTGAATTTTCGGCTATTAGCCAGAGTAGACTATGTAATGACTTAAAAGTAATTTAAGCGAAAAAGAATAAACTTCACGGCATGTAAAAATTTTACCATGGCAACACTAGTTATTAGAAAGTTACTGCTAGGGACGGAAGCAATTGGACACTTTTGACGTCCCAATACCGAAGTGCTCAGGCTCCGTAGAGTCGCTGGTAAGCATCTGCCATTATATCTAGGGCATCTATTGTGATATAGTGAAATTATTACCTGGATTGAAGCTAGATGGTAAAGTACCGATTTCATATCTCCAGAGAGTTATTGTGAATTTTGTTCTTTTTTCTGTGAAGGACGTTTTATTCTCTCTCATAGCTGCCGCTCCTCTAACCTCAATCGGTTGAACTGAACCAAACTGTATTCTCGACGGATTCCCTTTCGCGTTTAGAAGCTATTTATGGTTAAGTCAAATAATATTAAGTTAATTCTTTTTCTTCTGATAATGAAGAAGGTCTGTTTCCTTATGAAAAGAAGTAAAAACCTTTTGAAGTTATACTGTTAACTTATTAAAATTGGATCGTCTTCTTTATTGAACTTGCTAATAAAAGAGTAAAATTAAGTCCGATTTTTACTTCAAGAACCTACGCATGAACGAGAACTATCCAGCTCGTTACAGACTACACAGTGCACACGCTGTCGGCTAGCAAGGGATACAATCGGTTAAATTGGCAAGACTGGAACCCATTGGCAATTTGTTGGAAAGTTGCCTGTGAGGAATTTTCGGAGAGAAATAAATGAACGAACTTCACAAAGATGAATGGGCACAATGACGAAGGTTTACATATCGTATTTATTAATAATAATTAAAAATTGGCCTAAACCACAAGAAAAAGCTGATAAGAAGCCTTCGAAATTTCACGCATTTAGAGAAATCACTCCAAATATCTGTAGATCTTGGGCATTTTTGGAAAAATATGAATATCTGTAGATCAGCATCAAAATCTGTACATCTAGAGATTTTAAAGCCAGAAAAATCGATAAATGAGCTAATTTTTGATTGGGATGGCTTCCTTAACAGACTATTATATACAGAGTTACGCCACTGTTCTGAGTGTTTGTCAGATGTGGCTACCGTAGATTAGTATTTTTTTACAAGCTATAGTCGATCTATAGATATAGTTTGTTACAGGCTGTATCACTCACAGAGTTCGAAACTGTCTGTAATATAACTTATAGTCAAGAAACGTTAGTGAAAGTATTTAGATCCACAGATATTTCTGGCAAAATACAGATAAATTGGCTCCGGTCTATAAATATTAAGCCTCGACAACCTTGTAACACTTGGTCGTTGTTCGAATGTGTAGACGCAACTTTCTGGCTTTCACTTAATATAGGCCTAATATTGAAGAGCAAACTCCTCTGTAAACACATGTAGCAATATGCTATGTGCGCCATAAATTAGGTAGGAGAGTAAAATGCTTTGTGTTGAAATACCTTCGTGATCCAGCAGTGCGTTTAAGAATTATTATCGAAATACTGTGTAACACAGCCAGTAAAAACTATAGCAAGTTTTAACAACTCATGTAAACTTAATAAAAATTCTTGAACAACTTTTCAAGTCATGGCCCCGAAAAACAGAGGTAGTCAAAGAAAGATGCCGTTGAACCGATCTTCGCCAAACGTTCATCGTCTTTTCTCCCGACTTGCCTAACTATCCGCCCATGATTTTTTCTTGAGGTTGGTGAAAGAAGAACATGCAGACATGCAGCCGCACAGTGTGAGGTACAAACTCGACAAAGACACAATCTCCTTGGCGAAGGGAATAAAGTGAGACGAGCTCGGAGTGGGCCCGAGTAGTCTAGTAATGTACATCTGCCAATTGAGTTTTGCACAAGAAAATCTGAATTAATTCAGCGATGCTGTTGCACATTTTTCAAAATGTAATCTGAAACAAAATCTATTCTTTTTGACAACGTTAATTTGGGTAATTGGTCACCTCCAACTGTGATTGCTGCGTTCCTGCTGCGCTCCTGTCAAAGTTTTTCAGATTCTGCTCTCCTATCTTATCTCTATTCGTTACCAATTTTCTTCAGCCACCTGAACGCCAAGGCGAGACAGATTTGTACCGCCCAATGAAAATGCTTATAACTTCATCAATATGAGAATTTTTTTTTCTTCAGAGTGTCAGAGTCATTTATTTAACTACTATTCCACCTATTTATTGAAAAATTAATAGCTTTAGAGTAGTTTTATCGTCAATTAAATGTGAATATAAGAAAATTTCACCGGAGCGTTCAGGGTGAATGCTCCAGCTGCACATCTGCAGCAGTTGTCATACTTTCAAGGTAACTGCAAAAGCTATAGGCAACTGCACAGTGGCACTGCACTAAGAGTTGCAGCAGAGAAAAGTTAGAATGGGTCAGACTTCAATGATGCTGCCTGACGTCCACCGAGATGCGCGCGCTCACGGAAATTTTATCACGAAATTTTCTGAAAAAAGTGATACCTAAGGGCACGATTGTTGGCTATAATGTGCATGTATCTTGGACTTTTATTGATGCTAGTTAGAAATTAGGAAAAGTCAGGGAAGTTTGGGCACTGAAAATCACTAAGTGAAGAACAGCGGTACAATAATTTTGTCTCGCCTTGGAGCAGATAAGGTTATTATTGTCGTTATTAAAACTTCATGCTCTGGCCACCACGGGCAGGTAGTAATACCCAAATGAAGCATTATGCAACACCGGAAATCCCGAAATGCTGCTAAGGAAAACCTAACAAAAAGAAAATGATAAACAGCTGACTTAAACGCTGGCAGGCCAACGTAACTGAAAGCCGATGCTAGCAACGAACTCCAAACCGAAATAGACCAGGGCAAGAAGCACTGACTGAACTGACGAGTTCGGCATCGAACATTCTCCACAGTGAAAGAGCGCGCATTAACGGCAGTGCGTGTAATCTTCGTATAGACATTGATGGCAGAGGCAGAAGAAGACAATCAATACCAATCATTGTTGTACACTTTATGAAACATACAGAACCCGGCCACTCCCTCTCCTATGGGAAAGATTCACCAGATCCTTTTCAGTACACATCCTGCTGGCTCAACTAAAAACTCTGTCGACCAGACGCAAGTGACTTTCAGCAGCTGAAGCCCAGACCGGTTGGCAATACTCCAAAACATGAAAAAACGTAAAAAAATATATCTGTGGGCCATATCTTTGTCGCTAGATACAGAATTTACCTTACGCAAGAGCCAAATCTTATTGGAATTACGTGAAACCAGTCGCATAGTATGCGGCTTAAAAGGGAATTTCTCGTCAAAGATAACACCGTACATCTCCGAGGAGCAAGATTTCTGAAGCGAAGTGCCCTCTATCGCCAGACGTGGATGCTACGGAAAAGTGTCCGAGACCGAGTGACAGTCATAGACTTGGTCATAATGGCATGCAGCTTCAAACTCCAGGCTAAGCACCAAACACTAATGCGACAGATGTCTCTATTCTGAGACTGGGCGACAACATTACGCATGCTGGGGGCAGGTATCACTGCAATCGAAAGGGATTATCAGCATGGGTAATCATCGTGTTCTCCAGTAAAGACAGCACGTCACTAGGATACAGCACGAGAGAGCACTCTGAGAGTGCATACCGCTTCCAATCAAAGCAACGGGAACGAAAAAGTCAAATTGGTTCTGAAACCATGATGTTTTTGTATCAACATAATAAGTTAATTAATAATCTGCGCCTTTTGATCGTTTCAATAGTTTCTTCAATTTTCTTGATAATCCGTTCATAGCTAGCCATACAAGTAGCAGGAATACTCACTCTGATCTATCCTGTAAGGAATCGTCACAATACCATTTTCGTCCGCCAACCAAGGATGGTCTGCGTAGAAGTTCTTCAACATGAAGCCGGTATGGGGTTTTGAATTAATTTCCCTGTCCTCTGTCGCAGTCGCCACGTTGTAGGTTCCTTTTTCCGTTTTTCCAGCAGCCTGTAAAGTTAAGAACTATAAACGTCAACGTAACAGAAGCAGTTCTGCACAGAAAAACCTAATGAAGTAATAAGAGACGAAACTTCTAAGGAAAATAATTTGCAGTCTCCGGAGACCTTTTGCTAATAATAAAAATAATATATTTTATTAGGTACATATAGGGACATGGCACACAAGGAACAGTTTAATATTAAGGTTACATTTGATACTAAGATCAGGTAATACCATCATTACAAACTACACTGCATTGCAGCCCAATTGTTTGGCCCCTGCTTGGAAATAGTATACGCTGCCATCGGCTATACATGTTAGATAGTTTGTAGCCAGGCCCGTTACGGATCAATTTGAGCAAGGCGTCATCAGATTTTTCTATCGTGAGCTGGAGAATCAGAGCGCATTTTCTTGGTCTGACTTTGGGACAATCAGTATACTTTCGGGCAAATATCATACTCGCACTGGTTGACCTCGGCACATACATCAGGCACCGAAACATGTCACTATTTTCAACAAATAGGCGTCGAATCGATTTCTGTTTAAAGTTAGACCAAACTGAGTTACAGAGCAGGGGATAACAGTAGCTCCGAAAGAGCTGGCATTTAACCTCATCCGGGCAGTGACCAAACTTTCTGATGGGCATGTTGCCCACTGCGTGGAGTTTTCGCGTTTCATTCTCTGTATCCTGGTTTTCACAAAAATCATTGGTGATTTTATGACCCAGGTGAGAGAAGCTGTCTACGTAAGTAAGATCGACACCATTAAGTCGAGTGACTTTATCGGAGGGCAGGTTACTTCTCCTAGGCGTAATGTGCATGCAAACAGTTTAAACAGTATTATAAATAATATACAGTTTGCTGGCTTCGCTCTGGCAAATTGAGACCAATTTTTACAGCCTACTAGAATGGGGAGAAGCCAAACGCTGATGACGTTGCCGCTCTCCATTGCACATAACAGAGCTAAGTACGTGCTTGATTCATCCTCGGACTAAATAATGTATGTTACTGCTGAGCGTTTTACCCCTGTTTGCCAATGAATGTGTAATAATTAAAAGAGTTGAAAGTATATTGAGATTTGAAATCAGAGGACCCTTCGATCGGCATACTTGGCATGGGTTGAGTTGTACTGCTGCGAGCTGTCGTGGATTTATTGATTTTCGGTTGAATCACTGAATGGCTTTCCAAGAATATGCCGCATTAAAAACTTGAAAGACTGGAATTAGATGAAACGCTGCTGCTTGACTGTATTTTGTAGTATTTCGGAACATAAATGAAAGGAGACAGCAGTTAGGTCTCCATCATGGCCACTAGACAAGCGGCGCAGCAGCCGACTCAGAATACAAGCAGAAAGTTACAATCCATTACGTTCCGTCCATATCTCTAGGACTCCACACAGTTTGGATAACTTCCAGAAATTTAAGGCCTTCAAGCTCCACCGAGCAGTCTGCCTGTCCACTATCGTGCCTTCTCTCAGATTAACCCAGCCTGATACGTGACTTAATTTTTTTTTAAGCATCCGCCTTTTCAAACAAATTCAGGCTATCTCTTACAGTTTATTTTTCTCACGAAAGCTATTTAAATCTTACCCGTGCACTGCTACTGCATACCAATCCATTGCTCGTAGAACCACAAGCATTTACAGGAATTCGACGCTCTCTGGCGACGGTTTCACCAAGTAACACAACTCCAACCGATTTCCACTGTTGTCGAAGGGATATAATGACATAGTGAAAGAATTTATGCATGGAGAACACTTTATAAAGTACTGTAGTGCGGCTAAAATAATTGATATTTTTACTTCCGCCTAGGGGTAAATGTTTTTTCGTTTTTTTTTTTTTTTTTTTTGTTTGTCACCACGTTACTCAAACAGTTGTGGACGGATCTTTATGAAATTCACAGGGAAAGTTAAGCATGTTGACAGTAACAGATGATTAACTTTTGGTGAAGATCCGTCCAATGTTTGTTTGTTTGGCTGCCTCATTTTTCTTAATGACATAACTCGAAAAGTCTTGGACCGATTTTTAAGAAAGTTACGTGAGTATTTATGTATATTACGAAGGGTAAATGATCAATATTTTGTGATGATACGTTTGATTGCTTGTTTGTCACTGTGATCGGTTTTATCCCCATTAGCACAATATCTCAAAAAGTTGTGGACGGATCTTTACGAGATCTGCAAGACTTGTTAGTAAAGCTAAAGATATGAACATGAATGATCGACTTTTGTTGTTGGTCGATTGGTCCGTTTATGTGTTTGACTTGTGTTGGTCATCAGGTTTGTTGATACAAAGATAATCGTGGCTTAAGAACCATTGCCTTGCTTGGCGAAGGTACACGCGCTCAGAGTGTTCGCTTTATATAATTGTATAAAGTGATGAATAATGATAGAGGGGCGCTGTTTTCACCGTTTTGAGACCGTGTTCCAGACAATAGCAGCAATACCAGAAGAAACGGCTGAAAGCTCCATTTAATGGAACACAAGTAAGTTTATCTAATCTCAGAAGTGATCAATTCGTGGTTGACGCCCGAAAATTGCTTCAGAGCGGAGAGATCAACGCTCCTCTTTGAAGCTCGGGAAAAGTCTTGCTTAGTGAGATCAGCTTCACTAGAGTTCGACGTGGCGCTCTCTGACACATCGGAGATCTTAACGCTTCGTATGAAGCAAGCTTTAAATGCCAATAATTTTAGTCACTAAACATATGACGACAAGAAATATCTTATCAAAGGCTTAGAATTAAAAAATATTGGGTAGAAATATTACGAGTTAGTGAGTGTGGTAGGTTAGGTTAGGTTAGGTATGTAAGTGACGCTACGCGCATAAGAGCTCAGCTTATATAATATGAACTTGTGTTAAGTTAAAAAATCGAGTACCTTTATAGGGTTAGGTCTATCTAGAAAGCAAAGAGTGTAACTGCACTCACGTCAACATCGACGAACGTTCTGGCTGAGCAGCCTATGAATATTTAATCTATTTCGCTTGAAAAATCGTCGACAATTGCAAATTTCATCAATGAAACACAAAAATAAACGAAGAAAATATGTACTAACTAGCAGGACCTGTGGAAAATCTACGATTGAAGCAAGTCTATGCCTTTCAAAATGAACGAGGCCACTTTACGCTATTGCCATTTCCCCGAGTTTAACCTAAAGCAGCTCTTCTAACGTAACACACCGTGTCTAACATAACGACCGTCACATAACCCTGACGAACTCTTTCTAACTCAGTAATATCTGTCTACCCTAATATAATAATTATATTGTATACGCTAACTTGACACGTGGGTGAATCGTGAGAATTCCAAGGTTAGTTAACGTTCTCACTTTGTAAAATGCTGCAATCCAAAGTTACACTATCGTAACTCATATAAGCTTGACCTAACGCAGCTCTTCTTAACAAACCTACCCCGTAAATAACGCCGGAGGGCCCCGCGGTCAAAAATAACGGAAGTAATTTTGTGATAAAACATTTTGTTGTTCCAGTTCCTAGTAGGAGTTTTGCTGCAAAATAGGTCTCATCCCCGCAGGTGTGATCTTCCATTAATGAAACGCTAGTTGTGCAGGATAAAAAAAAAATGAGAAGCGCAACATACGATACAAGAAAATGGTCTTCATTCCTTTGGTATGCAAGTGACTAAATTGTTTTCAAGAAGCGCTGAAGATGACAGCTGGGGTTGAACTTTGTTCTAGCAAAAATCACAGCTTCCTACAAGTTCAGATTCCCCCATGGATAGAGCCTCAAGCAGAATTATAATATAGATTAAACAATAAACAATTACCGGAATCAATAGAAAACTGCAGTGAAGGATAGTAGAAACTTTCACAGCACTAGAGGCATAATCTGGGCCGGTATGGTCCCCTGATTTATATTTTTTGAAATGAAACTTTATTTACACTTCATATTCAGTTACATTGCTCTTCACAAAACATATTTAAATATATCACCGTATCATTTAAGCGTAATTCATACACTCACCAGCTAGTGACTGGCTAGCTACTTGAGTAGTACCCGAACACAAAACACAGTAAAATGATTGTCAGGTACAGAAAGTTTGAGTAATAACTATTTTTATGGCTTCTCTCACGTCAAAAATGTAACACAGCTGACATTTTTGGTTAGGTTTAAGAACCCAACTTGCGGAGGCCTGAGGTCCGACCCTCAAATACTTCAACTAGTCAGTGTGACGTCAATTGGAAAAGAAGCTCTGATTTCTGCTGAAACGAAGTTCAACCATCCATATTCTTGAAATTGTCTTCACACTGTGACGACCGCACTTGAACTCGAACGCGATATTTTAATTATTTACGCAGGTTCACGAGCACCAGTACAAGAACTCAGTGGTGTAAATACTCAGGGACATCAAAACACTGTAGATACATAGGTCTGAGAGTCACTTACAGCAGCAGTAGCGGTAGACAAAATCCATGCAGAGAGCAGCAGGCGAAGAAAGAATCCTCGCCTGCCGAGGCCGTCCTTTAGCTCCATCTTCACTTTACTTCTTGACTAGGAAGAGAAAATACGGAACGTTAATATTTGTATTAGATAAACGCAAGGGACCGTCTTCTGTGCTATTGAATAATTGTGTATTTATATAATAAACGTATGCTTATTCATTGGGTTATATGTGTACGTTATTATTCATTTCATCGTGCAAACTACTTCAAAGACTTTCGACAAAAAATTTTCATGTTGAACCGCATATTACTATTGGGACGTCTTATTGTATGTGCTATGCAATTGAGTTTTATTTTATTTTTCCTTTTTTTTTATTATTGACTTTTACCATGAGAAGCAGATGAAAGTATGTCAAACCATGTCGATATTATTAAGGGCAACACAAACATCGAATCGATCTACAATATTATTGTCATATTCTCAGCTCTCGTAATCACCCTAAAAAGTAGTCGGTAAACTTTGGTCTCATATAAAAATCATCCGGCTCGTATCACCTTTCATTGCTACTGTTGTGACTTAGACACGATATAGAAAAATTTCATTAACAACTGATGTTTCACAAAGCCTCTAATGTTGTATTATGTCTGAGCCTGCTTTCTCACAGCGACTGACCTGTTCGGTGTACTCCTTTTCCTCGGGGGCAGCTGTCGACCTTGACAGTGTGAGGAACAAAACGGTACAGTTCGGTGCAGGTTGAGGGTGTGGTCTTTATATTGGCAGGGCAGACTAGCCAGGTGATGGCCACCAGGTCTAGATTACACACAGCTGTTCCAGCTGCTGGGGCCGAGTCTCCATTTTGTTCTGCGTTCTTAGATTCGCTGACCCGGACATGGCAGCGACTTCGAATGAAGTGGGACGGTACAGAGTGTGAATTTGGACTCTTACAGTACACTTACGCGAAGGGAAAGCACGACGAGCGATTCTCAAACTGACTCTTGGTGCTAAGTATTTTTGTACCTCACATTACCTAATGTCTCATATTTCAGATTAAGCGAAAAAAACGTTACGCGTGTCAACTACATACGGAATAATGAATGATCATTATAAAATAACCCAATAATATCATAATTAACCATCTGTTTTTGTTCATAAATTTATATATGTATTTTTTTCCTCAGACTTCACGGGAATAAGAATGGAAGAAATTCGAGCTTTGAAGAGAATGCTGGCCAGGATGGGCGCTAGCGCTTGGGTAACCCTGCAGGGGGCTTGGCTTAATTCCCATGAAGTTGAATTCGCCTGCATGAGCGTATTTTTATATAGAAAGGTAATACCAGAACGACAACTTGACTACGATATTTATATAATTATTCATATACACACACAAGCGGCGGAATGTAAACATCATATTTTCTTTCGGGTGTCCTCTGAAGAAGCGATAACGGAGGAGAAAACAAGCTTTTCGTTGTCGTGCTAATATTCCAGCTTCGTTTATTGACGGCGCGGGTGGGTATAGTTATTGTTGTGATTTCTACATATTGTTGAGGAGCAAAAGGCGCAGATGCAGAGCAAAAGTTTTTACATTCAGCATCTCAACGGAGCAATTGCAGTTATCCATATGAACAGCAGCGCTTGGGAGAAGCAACCCTCAGTCTTGCTCATTACTCAAGGAACTGAACCCGGGAAGTTTGGTACGCGAATTCACTGAACCTTTTGTAATTGGAAGTTATAAAATGAGAATATGCCCGCTCCAAATTATATTTAAACATTCGATTGGTGTACATATCGTGCACGCGTGTGTCTTGAAAATTTAACCGCTAATGAACACGTGATACTGACTCACCGACCCAAGAGGTTCGCTTGAATCCACTTCACCCAGGTAGCATTGAAACTTATATTGATATTAGAATAATATTATGAAGTAACATTATATAAGGTTATACATCAATATTAAAATAATATTAAAAAGTGCCAATTA
>LQNS02278156.1:11307653-11322943 GCA_001587735.2 Parhyale hawaiensis
TGTTTGGTTAAATAGAACGCCGTATTGTTTAGTTAAAATATCTTTATTCGTTTTCTCAAACAGACGAATATCTAAAATGGTCTCTTGATCAGTTTGGTGCAATAGTTGGCCGAAGCTCATGTTGCTGTAATCCGGTGCTTGTGATGAAGTTCGTTGGCGATGCGTTTCGACCATAGCTCATGGTCATCTTCAGGCCGTGAGAAGCTGCAGGAAGGCTGACGCCTGTTGCTGATGGTATTGGAAGTTAGCTGCTAGTAGAAATAAAAAGTGCTATCGTTGGCAGACGGCTGCTTCTATTTATTAGTACTGAGCGGTCAGAGTATGTAGCGGTGCGTTCTGATTGGCTGCTGGCTTTTCTAGTGGTGTGGCTAGTTCGCTGGCTACGCAGTCTGTGCTGAATAGTTGGTCGTCTCGTTCTGATAAAGAGCGCTTCCATTATCTGTAACCGTTGGAAGTTGCCATTGCGGTGAAAGATTGTGGTACCATTTACAAGCATGTCCCTGGTTAAAGTCATGTTGTGCTGCTGCTGGGGACTGTGAGCCCTAAAATAACTCGTATATTGGTATGACCACAACTACTCTATCAAGACGTCTTATTTTACATCTGGGATCGGGTGGACCAAAGAACCACACACAGCAGCAGCACAACATGACTTTAACGAGGGACATGCTTGTAAATGGCACCGCAATGGCAACTTCTAACGGAGATGTTTTCTTATATTTGGATTTAATTGAGATTAAAACTACTCTGGACCATTATTTTTGTAATTAAATAGGCGAAAAAAAGGTTGAATAAATAACTTTTGAGACTACGAAGAAAATACTCTGGTATTCATAAACTTATAAGCATTTTTAGTGGGCGTTACAGCTTTATACCGCCTTGACGCTCAAATGGCTGAAAAAAAAAATTGGTTACGGATAGGGTTAAATACACTCAGAGTTGAAGTAAATTTATGTCTAGAATTGGACACATCCACACTGTTGCCTGCCTTGAAGATCGGGATAACCCGGGCTACGTTCAACTCATCGGGGTGTTCACCTATAGAGCCAAACACTTATTTAGAATAGAACATAAGTGGTTTGCAATTTACAGCATTATCAAATGCAAATGCCTTGGCTGTATCGCATGTTTATGCAAACCATCACAGGCCATAACTCTGATAACTTTACAAACTTTGTCAGGAGAGAGAAGGATAAAAAATTAAGGCCTCATTAGATGGTGGTGTCGGCATATCGTAAGGTGCAGCCACATCCGCCATATCATTAGTGAGGTGCCCAGCAATAGACGTGAAAATCGTTAAAATGGTCGGCTGGGTCATCCCCCTTCAGAACCTGTCCAATCATCACCATTTCATCCACTCCTCTTGGAACACTTTGTCCAAGCAGCTCATTAATTGTTCTCCAGCTTTTCCTACAATCGCCAAAATCGAAACGCAATCTATTATAGTAGTACACCTGATTTTTGCTTTCTGATTACAGGCATCTAGTACGTTACGGTATGTCGTACAAGACTGGCGGGCTATAATGTTCCTATGGTAAGGCCTCAGCAACCTATGCTTTTTCTAGATAAGGGCTTTTATCTCTACCGTCATACATTCTGCAGTTGACCGACTCCCAATACAATAGTTGGCAGGAAATGCCACCTAGTATAGTTCATATAGTTTTGTTACTAGTAATGTAAGCGCAGAACATGGATCATTGTCACATTCGTTCGGTAAACTCAACTCCCTTACACTATTAATTAACTTATCAGCCCCATCTCTGCTCCTAAAGTTTCAATAGCTGCTGCGCCTCTTCAGTTGTGATTTAGTTTTAAAATAGGAAATGCCGGTAGATGATCCGTGAGATCGCCGTCATCTACACCCGACTGGCAAATACTGCTTAAATGGCCACTACTCCAAATCTGGTCGAGCAACGAATGTTGCATTATCGGGTTGTTTGGGGCATAACAGGTTGGAACGTCTTTAATTGGAAAATATGCATGGGCACCTAAGATGTGGATGAAGTCTCGAATGCATTGCATACTCAGGGAATTAAATACATTAATGTTGTAATCCCCGCAGATGACTGATGCTGTTGCAGCAGGACAAGTGGCAGGTAGTAATTAAATAAATCATTGAATTGAGGTGTTGACGCCACGTGGGCGTATAAAAACATGATAAACAATACTCATATTCTGTGGTGACACGGACAAGGTAAAAGATTCAACATCAGTTATGTAGCACTTATTACAAAGTTTTTTGGCACGCCATTTACTCCACACATACACACTATTATCACCATTTGTATTTCGGTACAAACTAAATTTGTTACAATCAGTGAATTTATTGAAATCAATATCACCAGTTAGCCAAGTTTCGGTTGATACTAATGCATCTAATGTTATATTACAACTTAAATGGACCAACCCAGCGAAAATGGTCAAATTTTGCCATTATTGGTTTTATAGTGTAATTTGTACCTTGGGGGAAGGCGGACCTCTGATAAAAAAAATTAAAGTCCTGGGTGCACTGAAAACTCTCCAAAATAGGGTCAAAGTACCCCTGAGGGGGCAAATATTGAATGTAGACCGATTACGCTGAAACTTGGTAGTTATATGTAAATTGAAAAAAATAAAAACATTTAATTTCACGAAGTTTTTCCGTTTTCTTTGTCATTTTCTATGTATATTCATAGTTTCAGCGTAAACTCATATATTTTGAGAATAAATTAAAATATAATAGATGCCCATGAAAAGAAAATTCCATATAAAACGGTGAATTCAGGACTTTTCTGGGAATTTCTTACTTCATTTTCGCAATACTCATAACAGGTCATAATTAGATGAATTTTGGTAAAGAAAACATGCATACATTTCTATATATACAGATTTTATGTTTTTTTTTTTTTTTGCTCCAGTGAAAAGTTATGTTTTTTTTTTTGCAGTCATAGCATGTTTTTTCAACATTTTTCATATTAGGAAAAACGAAACCTGTTTTGGAAAGCTAAAAACCAGGGCTATCTTCTCTCGTAGGTTTTTTTCATATTTCGGTTTAGCTTCTGAGCAACGAGGGGAGAAAGAGGGAAAAATGGCGTGAAACGTGTTTTTCATGAAAAGCCAAATTTCTTCTGTTCTGACCAAGTTTGTAGAAAAACCAGAAGGAAATTGGAAAAAAGCCGACGAGAGGCTGTAGCCATAGTCTTTGGCTTTCCAAAACAGTATTCGTTGTTTTCCTAGCATGAAAACTGTAGAAAAAAACATACTATTGAAAAACATCTCTTTTTCATAGTTTACCCCGAAAATCACGAAAAGAAAGAAAACTAGAAAGAAAACTAAAAAATGCTACGAACAAAATCCTTCTCTTTTTCAATTTTACATATTGTCTGCAAAATTTCGTAAGAATTGGACGACAAATAAAAAAGTTTTCAAAAACTGGGTTGGTCCCCTTAACAAAGATGTTTCAAATAAAGGAAAATTTCTTCCTTTGCTTCTGATAATGTGAATAACATGAAACGCTAGTTGCAACCACAGAGGAGAATGTTTCTAAATAGGTAAACTGGCAATTAGAGCCTGGGACATCCTGCAGATCAGTGTCTCTGAAAAACTATTTAGGAATGTTCATTGTCTGGTACAACTTCGCTAGTTAGCCTGAAGGAAATACTGAAGTTGAGCAGGTCTTCTTCATGAAAGCTGGTCACAGGGCGCTGACTCTCTGAATTTTCTAATTTAACGTAAATTGTACAGTTGTAGGTGTATAATAACTTTAGTGAACTCGATTCATTTTTTCATGTTGCGGAGTTTATAGGGCAGTCTGGAGCGGTAATTGGTCAGGTACTCGCTTGCGAAGAGTCTCTGTGGCCGATGCCTCGTGACAATACGCAACACTTTATTTCTTACCTCGCGTGAGGTAAAAGACACCTTCAGATGAGGACTGTTCCAACCATGGTAACATCAGTTATCTTCACCCGAGGCCCAGCATCAGGTTAAATTTTGTTCACTTCCCCAGGTTATTCCTTCTAATCGCAATTCTATTGGCATCTTCTACCTTCCAAGCCACTCAGAATAGCAGCAGACTTTAATCTTTGTAGCCTCATGACCGAGGCCAAAGCATCTTGTTCCAGTTGATCAAGACCCGAAGAAATATCACGGATATCCGGTTCGGAAGCAGGAGACGCCCTCCGTTGCCCTTCCTGACATGTGACTCAGAAGCTGCCTTAGGAGCAATTAACTCGTCCACCCGACTTCGAACGGAGGTATTCTCGCCCCGCACTTCGTCAGCTGCTTCAATCAGCGTCATGGTGATAAACAACTTTTCTGGCAATCGGTGGCTTTCGCCGTGACACCATTTTCATTTACTCCAACAGCACAATCCTAACTGAGAGAGGGTGCCGTTTTAATTCTCGTCGTAGGTCTACCAGGTATTCGTTTCTGCGGTTCACATTTCTTTAGGAAAGAAAGGAGTTGGTTGATGTCCCTCATCTGATTTTTCAGGGAACGGCTCTGTGCCGAGATCACATCATCATCCGAACCATGGCAGTATGAGACTTGTTCAGAAGAACGGTTAGGTATTGGAGATACTCCGTTAAGGGCGATGACGTAAATGGGTCGATAATACCAGAAAAAATGCGAATGCAGTCACAAATAAAAGTGCGAGGTCTGGCACCCTCCGTCACTGAAGAGAACTCAGGGGTACGCCGTAACTGAAGTCACTGCACCTAATAACACACCGTAGAGCCAGTACGTTACCCTGTGTGAGACGGCCAGCAACGTGCAGTTTAGTGGTTCGAGCACAGATAAAGACCCTTTGAAATCCGTTTCAGATCAGTAAACGGTTTTCAGCTTCAGAAGAGAGATAGACAGTGTAGACGATTAAAGAGGGAGTGTTTATTAAATCCACCAACGAGGTTATGTTTTCGTTGGGTTTGTAATTGTCTGGCTGTTATTCTATCAGTCACCAAGATAACTCATAAGCTTTAGACAGATTTTGACGAAACTTAGTTGGGTTGGTAGGTAAGTTAGTAGGAACAACTGATGAACTTTTGGTACGATCTTTCTATCTGTTTGTTTGTTTGTTTGTCTGCCTATTTTTCGTTAGTGCCGTGCCACCACTTAAAAGGTAATGGACGGATTTTTACGAAATTTACTTGAGTTGTTGAATTTATTACAGAGAGTGAATGATCAAATTTTTGTGCTTGTTCATTCAATGATTGATTTTATATTAATTTGGTCACTAACACAAAAAAAAAAATTGATGAAGCTTTATGAAATTTTCAGAAATTGCTAGTAATGTTAAAAGCCATAATAGAATCAATTTTGGTGATTGCTGTTTACTCTATTTGTGTGTTTCACTCAGGTTTGCTAAAATGTTTGTTTGGGCAATAACTCAAAAATTATGGATGGATCATTGTGAATTTTTCAAAAATTGTTAGTAATGTAATGGCATTATTAATTAAATTTTCATGATGATGATGATGAGTTGGTCCGTGTGTGTGTTTGACTCATGTTTGCCAAACATATTTGTTAGCGCAATAACTCAAAAATTGTGGATGGATCGTTGTGAAATTTAAGCAATTGTTAGCAATGTTCAAAGGCATTATTGATTAAATTTTGGTGAGCATCAGTTGGTCCGTGTGTGTGTGTGTGTGTTAGACTTATGTCTGTTAAAATGTTTGTTAGCAACATAATTCAAAAATCCATGAACGGATCTCCAAGGAAATTACCGACCCTGTCAATACTATCCAACGGCAGAAGTGATCAAATTTTGGTGTTGATACAGAGAAAGTCAGGGTTTCAGAGCCGATTTTAATTTTTCGTTACCGCTGCCTTACTTGGCGGCGGTATGCACTCTCAGAGTGCTTTAGTTGTAGTTTTTATTATTATCTTATTTGAAGAGGACTGTAGATGTTGGCTAATTATTTCTCAAAATTATATTGGCTTACTTTCGTTAGAATCCGCCCAAAAAGGGGTAGGAGAGGGGGAAATGGGGTCAAGATTTTGATTATTTCAACTGCTTTTGTTAATTAGGAAGAAGGCTATCGTTTCTTTTTTTTTCTTTCTTTTCTTGCGTACGATGGACGCATATAATCAGAAAACTGTTTTGCTCTCTTTTGTCTCCATACATGCGGAAAAACATTTTAAGTTTCATTTGTTTCGCTGTGAATATCGGACCTAGAAGGAAAAACACTTTTAGTTTCTTTTGTTTTTATATATGTGATTGTCGAACCAATATTATCAAAAGAAGTGCCCGTTTGATTACTATTGCTTCAATATTACATAAGGGGAGTATGTAAATACATTGTAGATAAAAGCCGTTAAGCTGAACAAAGGAATGCTGTCGACACTCCAATTAATTACAGTTGAATGACGAGTACTCTTTCAACAGTATAATAACTATTATATGACTAATGAATCCGTACGTGAAGAAATTCACGGAATAATTGCTATGAATGCTCTTTTTTCTGAGTTGCTGTTTCTACATTTTCCCGCTCACGCTTACTAGCAGCTCTTACTCATTCCCTTATGTAATTTTTCTGCTTTAAGACTTTCTGGTCACTGTGTCGCATAGGGGCTTCATCTCTCTCTCCATTGATATGGCATGTGTTCCGTCTTCGTTCTTGAGACTGTAGTAGCCTCATTTTTTTATACGTTCCCTATCCTCTTTCTGAATTAAACGTGCTTCTTCTGAAGTAAAATCTTGAGTAAAACACTGAAATGCACTTGAAAGTGACTCCAGTCAGCTTAAAGTAGGCTTTTACAATGAAAATAAGTGACACACTCTCCGATTACTGCAGTTTAGCTATGAATAATCATCTCAATTATCACTACACTGCCTGGGTACGGATGCTTCAGCGATGGCAGAAAATGGGAGGACAGTTTATCAAAACGTAAAGAAAAGAAGGCCGGTGTATTCATCGCCTGGCAAATCCGTTGTTTGCTGAATGAGCATGGATGTTGATAAATACACTCGCGATAAATTTCACAGGGAATGTATTTACTTAGTGATGTAGGCATTGACCAGGCGATGAATTTACAGACTAATTTAGCGAGCAATGAATTATGCAGCTGATGGAAGGTGGTAATTTTTCCAGGCAACAAATTTACCTGGCAGTGAATTCTCATGGCAATGTTTTAGTAATCATGAATATTGCAGGCAATACAATCAGAAGTGAACGAATGCACTAGCTTATTAGTTTAGAGGGGGATGAAGCTTTCAGGTCATGAATTTACTAGGATATAAATTCAGCCAGCAATGGATGAACAAGTCTGTGTAATTAAAGGACAAAGCATTTACTAGCCAGAGAATAATTATTTTCCTATTATGCCATCAGGACTTCTTCCCTTGTGTCCTCTAAGCTTCCTTCTCCTACCGATGTTACTGTTCTCTATTAATCTTCTTCCTCATTGTTCCCGACCTCCCGCCCTCATGCGCGTAGCTCATGTATGGAGGCCTGTCGTGCAAGGGTTGCCTGCTGCCATTGCCATACTATATGTCCCTTCTTCTTTTTCTTCTCAGTCTCCTCCTTCTTCCCTGTGATATCGCTTTCGTAGTGGAAACGGAGGCCAGAGTACTGTAATCTCATAGAACTGAAACTAACAAATGAGTTGTGTATCCTGGGGCCTCTGAATCCGTTAGTGAGTGACTTACGTATTTACTAAGCGATTAATAAGCGGCCAATATGTTCTCTCCTTTGTCATTTTAATAGGTTTTATTTTTGCCCAAATAGCAATGCTAACCATTGGACGAGGAAAACGAGGCTCGTATGCGTACTGTTTCAGTTACGTACTCGTAGTTGGCTTTTTTGCGCGTAAGCAATCTTTGTTCAGTTGTATTTCGTATGGTTTCCTCTATACCAATACAGTAAATGTTATTATATTATTTTATTATTAGTATCGAGGGTATTTCACAACCCAATGTGGATCGGTTGAGCGATGTTTAGCTCTGCGCTCTAGCGTCAGGTTGCATCTCGCAACCTAAGGCTCAGAGTACTTTGTGAATTATACTACCCAGTCGAAAATTATGGTTGTGATTAGAGTAGAATATAGTAGTGTATGAGAGATTAAAGTCGATTATGGATGATGAAATAATATGGTAGATATGTCGACCATAACAACGTTGATTTTAGTATATTTAGGTCGATATTGGTGGAGGCAATATAGGTTGTTTATGGTTTGTCAAGAAACGAAGGTTTATGGTCGTACATGGATGTTTGACGACTATATATGGTAGATGGTTGTACAATGATGTTCAAAGACTATATATGGTAGAGAAAATGTTAGAGCATAACTATGGTAGCTTATCAACGGATTTCCGTACGTACGATCATGAGGGGAATTCCTCCCATTATATGGGGCAAAATATGTAGATATTAATGACATGGCTAGAATTCTCAACATTATCGACCAAAATAATATTGTACGACTATAAGCTTGAATGCAAAACATCTAAAAATTCATATCATAGTGCAAAAATTGTGCATATTTTCAGTCTTTTTGTTCCTGTCGATGAAATATAAACATTGCACGGAATATATGGACACTAGCGGCCTTGACGTTATTTTTATCTATTGCTTCCCGATTTTTTACGTTTAGCCAGTTTAGCGTAGTTACCCATAATACCCATTGTTATTTGTAGTATTTCTTACTAAATAGTATTGCAATCAATGATCAAATATGCCATCTATTTTTACGTTAATTCAATATATATCTCTGAAGATTCATTAAGAAATTCTTCCCATTAGCTTCATATGGAAGATGTCAAGTTTTAAAAGATATTTAACATTTTGTACCTGGACAACAAGTACCACCCGAAAGTCGTCGATTGGGTTGTGACTTCCTCTAAACTAGGTGAAGTAGCTCTATACCTACTTAGAGTTGACAAAATTAAATATAAACGAGCGTTAACTGGACCGACTGGTTCAAGCTCCTGCCCTAGCAACGTTCTGAAGCTTAGAGCCTTAGACCACAGTAAAGGAAGTAGGGAAAATCTGTTAATTTCGGGCGGAGACGTGGCGTCACAATCTAGGCACGCCCTATGCTGGAGTAACGGACCAATAGCAGAGAAGCGGTCAATGGTAACAGCCGGCAAGAAAATAATACTCATCGTTATGCCCAATTTAAGTTAATAAATAGGCGTAAAATCTCTTCGATAACTTAATATAGACATAGAAGAAAATAATATTGAGAATTGGCTATCAGTGACTACAGTAAACATGCTTACTATGGGCAGGAATTTTAAGAAACATGTACTAGTTACCGAAATTTACTTTTGATTTGGTTATCGCTTGAATGTTGGCAAAGTTTTTGCTGTTGATAGACCACTCCGGTTGAATTATAAACATATATATATTTTTTTCTAAAACAGGAAGATTGTTAAACAATTATCTTAATAAACTACCGGGTTGACCAATGCATCCATTATATACGATCAATGATTTTTACAGTACAATTTGTGGATTCATCGCCCTATAAATTTATTGATGTTCAAAAGATCCTGCCGGAAATGAAGCAGCGAAAATTAAGGAAAAAAGGAAAACGTATCGAAATATGAACGATACAATAATGGAACGTTGTTGAGATACATTTCGCAACTTAATGCCTGGATATTTCAAATTCGCTTAACTAGCCCGGACCTGTGACGTCATCGCTGAAGACATCGCAGGTTGGCCATGGCCAATCACAGCGTTGAGGAACGATGACGTAGGCTTCTTAACCACGCCCATCAGCCAAATGTTGCGCTAATTTACCGCTGAGAAGATTCCCTACTACCTTTACTATACTGTGCCTTGGACCCTTCTGAGCTGAAGGCCTAACAAACACTTAATAATTAAACTATTATCATTTGCAACTAATCATCAGCAAACGAAGCAGACATCGACTGCATAATACGTCAATAAATAAAAAAGTTTATCTTGGTAGAATATAGTTGTATTATCCGCTGAACACAGTCGATTTTGGTTGTGAATGTTTTTTTTTTACGGTTCATTATGGTAGATCATGATTGTGCAGCTAAAACCTTTATAGTTGTAATTGGGTATTTATGGTTGGGAATTATGGCTGATATTATGGTCGAAGGTTGTGACATATCTCTACCATACTGCACCCTATAAATGGTTGAATATGGAGGATATATCGATAATAAACAACCAAAGTTTCGACCATAATCATAGTTGTTCTACTATAATCACAACCTTAATTTCCGACTGGGTTTTATTATCATTATTACAATAAATAGACCTAGCAATGAACTCACCCTACGATGCTATTGCCTATTAACAAATTGTTCGGAGGTGAAGTTACCTAGTGATAAAATTAACCTGTAATGAATATACCTACTATGCGCACTTTTGGTCATGACTTCGAAACTGACTGAAGTTGTTTTTCCAAATGAAGAGGAAAACCTAGCTTTGACTGAAACGCTTCGCAGCCAAAACCAGAGTGTCTTGCAAGTTGGTTTCACAGCTCTACAACAGAAAGTGGAATACCGAAGCCACACGTGCATTCGCACGAACAACTGGAAGCAAGGATAGATAGGACACTCGTCGTTCTGAAATATACATATATAGACTCGGTAGGACAGATACGGTAACATGAACGACGTGCGAACAACACATAAAGTTGCATCACGTTTTTGCGGAGACTGTGTGGTGCTAACTTGTAGGTTGTTGGATGGACGGACGAGATCCTAAGTAGAATCATATTCTAGATGGATCTGTCGAACTCTTGAACGATATAGTATCGTAGCGTTGCCATGCAACTAAAATGCCCAATTTCCAGCATTAGTAAGTCTATGTAGTGGCTGTTTACACGCCAAGTGACGCGTCAGTTACTGCACACTGCTCAGCCGCTAGCGCCGTAGGTATCTAACTGGTAAGGTAAACAAATTGATGTCAATTAAGGTGTTATGGTCTGTTGGCTAACATGCCACGCTGTATTGCAGGTGCTGCCGAAGTTGTCAGTTACACAATAAAACACTATGTTCTTTGTAACCTCAAATAAATTTAATGATCGTAAAGGGAAAACATTATAAGCAAACACTTGCTAGCAAGTGTGTTGATACACAAGAGCTACACTATTTCTCAACATAACTCTTAGGCTTGATTTCATATTCAAAATCGGCTGTTCACGTAATCTGGCTTTCATCGCATCTGAATAGCTGGCTACTATGCAGGCAGCAGCATTTGTTATCATCTATCACATGGGTCTTTTTCCAAGTATCTGAGTGTGCTGCATGGGCATCTCTCGCATTTACCTAACTCATGCAGGTTTCTATATCGAGATATGAAGGGGGTCTCAATTCCGCTAGAACAGAGAACTATCGTTAAAGCGGAGTCTTTGGAGTTGAACAAAAATATTACTAAATGCATAATGGATCATGGCAATGTTTTGCGCCAAAAATGACAAAACAATGAAAAGAAATTCCAAGAGAAGTTTTGGAACAAAAGTCTTGCGCGCAAAAGCTGATAAGCAACAGGCGCTTACAACGTTGGTCTGGTACCATGATATAATTCTCTAGCAAAATGAAAATAGAAAATTTTTGATCAATTGAAAGAAACATCCCAACATTTTATATAAAGGCAGGTTCACAGAATAGTTTAATAATTCGTTATGACCCTGTTAACAGAACTGATAGTCTACTAAAACGTCCGATAAAATATTAACCGTTGTCATTTGGCCTAGTACGTGGTGTTCGTGTTTGTCTGACTGTTTGCGTCTTCGTCTGTCACCAAGATTACTCAAATCTACATTGATTGTTAGGCATGTTAACAGTAAGCCATGATTAATTTTTGGTGAATATCCTTTCATTTGTTTGTCTGCCTATTTCTTTTTCTTATTACTAAAAAAGTTATGAACAGATTTTCATGAAATTTACATCAGTTGTTAGGCATATCACGAGAAATAAATGACTGATTTTTTGTGAAGAACTGTACGCTTATTTGTCTATTTGTCGCTGTTATCGAATTTATGAATGTTGGCACAATAACTAAAAAAGTTATGGATGGATCTTTTTCTCAAATTCACAGAACTGATGATCGGTTGGTTCGTTTGTGTGTTTGACTTACGTTTGTCATAATGTTTGTAAACAGCATAACTCAAAAAGTTACGAACAGGTCTTCAATAAAACTAGAGAAGCAGGTAATACTATCGAGAGGCATGAAGAAAATTATGATTTTGGAACCAGAACACAAAATATACACTCTTTCACTACCCGCCCAGAGCATTTGTACACGCTCTCTCATTCTCCCCCTATCAATATGAGTGCACATTTTTATGTGTACGTTATTAGGTGCATTTTTTTCATAAGTTGTATTGATTGTTTTGAGTGGATATTCAATGGGCATGTACTTTATGCAGCGTGTGTACATCTACTTTCACTCTGATAGCCTGCGCATTCTCTCAACTTGGTTATAGTTGTGATACCATGTACCACCGATGAAACGCATGATGAATAAATTCACAATTTTTTTGCATGGGTTCCATCAATACGTCGCAAGTTTGAGCCCGTGATATTTTTTCCTGGCGCTGTTAGGTCCGCGCAGAGTAATTTCGTTCGGAGTCTTTGGTAGGCCTAGTGGTTATCGAACAAAACCTGTTGTGCTCCTGTGAAACAAGTTTTGTCACCAAAACCCCTAGTTTACCCTATCGTGACCTATTTATCCCAATAAACCTCGTCGAAACTCGATCGACTTTGTGTAACCTCAGTAAAGTAGGAATAACCTAAAGTAATTGGGAAAATCTTGTTGAACCCCGTCTGAACTCAATTTACTCACTCTGGCAAGGATAGTGCCCACTTAACTCCAGAATAATGGTCTCAGTCCAAAATAACCAGTCTAACGTCCAAATATATGGTCTAACCCTAAAAAGAAAACTTACCCATAATAACCCCATTAAATCCAAAGGAACCCATTTTAACCTGAACAACCCATTTGTTACCCTTTTACCTCAAACTAACCCATTTTAACCTGAATAACCCCATCGTAACCCATATAACCTCCTCTAACGAATAACAGCTCGTAACCCGAACATTCATCGGGCATCTCAGAGTCAACGCGTCTAACAAGCAGTAGCCGTATCTCATCCTCTAGACACCAGTTACGAAGAATTCTGGTCCGTCAGCTGCAAAAAGTATGTAAAGCAAGCGATAACCTCAGTCACAGACAATCATTAGATAGCATTTTTAACGAGAAATCTATCGAAATAAAGTAAGCAAACTTTTAAACAAGTTTTCAGTACAACAGGTGCCAGTTTAGGTGAGCTACTGTCCATCCCCAGGGCCTAAACAGGACCAAAATTACATCTTTCTGGAGCCATCACGGAAGTTTGGAGCAAGATAGGGAGGAAGTGCATGTGCTACCAGATAGAGAATTTGACGCTCTTTCGATTGAATTGAGTCCCGTTGCTGTAGGCTCAGCGTGTTTTTTTTTTTTTATTATTGACCAAAACAAATGAAACTACCTAAATTGCGGCATCCAGATCGGATTTTCTTTTCGACGATTTTTCGGATCAAAACAAACATATTTGGCAAACCAATTAGCTTTTTGTAAACGTCTTGACAAGCCACTTTGAACTATGTAAGGCACGCCCATTTTCCATTTCGTTTCGAGAATCTGAATTTATTGAGCTTCCAAGTTTTTTCTTCTCGAGTTTTTGGCGTCACCGCAAACGATAAGGGAGCTCTGTTTACATTTTCTTGCACACCTCTGTATGCCTAAATTTTCGTAACATGCAGTTCGTTTTAAGATTTTCATTTATGAGTCTAAATCCTGATGTCGTCAAAATTTTACCACTTATGACGTCATAGCGAGCGCCACGCGCAAGATATTGGAAAAAATCAGATTACACCAAAAAGGTTATTTGACGTTTTTTCAAATGAGTCTAGTCTCATTTCTGTAGCTCTAAATGTTTTTTTTTCGCAATTAACTAAAATGTGCGCAAAGTTCACAAGTTTGGTCATTTTGGAGGTCGTCCAGAACCGTCCCAGAGAAAGTACCAACCACCCACCTTCGGGCCCGTTTTCTACCCACCTTAAACGCTCATAGAAAACAAAGTAGTGGACAGATCGGGCTTTAGAAAGAAGTTATGCGGTTTTCAGGGTGTGCCAATTCAGTGTTCCAAATTTGGCCGCTCTGCGTTGCGCCGTTAGTTGAGGCACCTCCAACACCCTCTTTTTCAGTATACTTATACAACTTACAAAGCCTCTCTGTGCGAGTAGGAACCTGAGTGGAGCAAAAATGACCCCTGCGGACTCATTATTGCTCGGACACAGACCAAAATCTTTGTCCTTGCGTCACCATTGAATAAATCTGACTTTGCCGTTACCGTTGCATGGCGAAGGTATGCGTTCTCAGAGTGCTCTCTAGTTCGTACTGCTTCTGATGTTTCTCCACAACTACAGTGAATAATAGTTTAGAAAACTTTCCGCATCTTACGTAATCATGGAAATGTTTTCAGGAGGCGAACTATAAACCTTTCCTAGTACTATATATATTGTATGAACGAGTTTCAAGAGTTTAAATGTAAACAAATCACATCGTAACCCAGATTACCTTGGTCACAACCCAGATATTTTCTGGTTGTGAACGATGCTTCGCTGGTTTCATCTGCTTCGCTGCAACGTTACAACTCGAGTCGCAATCGTCCGAATCGTTTTTTGTGTCATGATTGCGACTCTATGTTTTAGTGGTGGGGTTGCCTGTGTTACACAAGTAACCCAACAATAGCGATTGCAACACGCGTGTGGTGGCTACAAGGGCTTTTTTTTCGGGCAGTGAGTCATAGGTTCTCTGTTCTCGGGACGTGAGGTGGTGTGTACTCAAGTGGTGCGTTGCAAGTGGGTCTTATTTACTTGGACACTTGTGGCGCTCAGAGTTGAACGGCATCCTTGTTATCTCGAGGCAAGCAAACACGTAATAATACGGCGAGAAGTTTTACCAGTGGTGTTACGTAAGAAAACGCTTTGAGCGCCAATCTCTCGAGCAAGTTTTACGATCTGCAGCTGAAAGTTGTGTTATATATGCGTTTCGCACATACAACATTCCAGAATGTTAGCCTTAACATTCAAATGTATAGACGCATTCTTTGTATCCACTGGCGTAGGCAAGGGGGGCACAGGGGGCACGTGCCCCCCCTTAGCCAAGTGCGGCTCAACATTTGATGGTGCTAGAAATGTCAGGAAAAGTACCAGGATACATAAATTTAGTAGTTATAATGTTCTATAAATGTAAAAATAGGTGACATATATGTTTGAAACGCAAGTCTTACGCATATTTTCCTTTAGAGAGTGGTAATTAAACACTAACAGAGTTGTCTTAGCT
>LQNS02278156.1:11324285-11337157 GCA_001587735.2 Parhyale hawaiensis
AAGCTGCTGAAGACCAAAAATCGGTCAATTATAGAAGACTAAAGTTTAGATTGGCTAATGCTTAAGGCTCTCCATAACGACAAAAAAAATAAATGTAGAGGACGTAATTGATTAATTCTCGAAAGCAAATCGAAGGCCCATGTTTCTGTAAACCATTAGCTAACAGCATGAGCAAATATTTCTTAATAAGATACGTCCAGAGATAATGACGTTTAGTTTTTTCGCAATTTAATACAGAAACAAGACAAAAAGAAGACATCATCTAATCTTTTTTTTCATATTGGCATTCATGTTTCGTGTCACTGGCCATCTAGTATGAAGTTGTATCAACTTGTTAGTTTTGTATAAACTTTATGCTGTAGAAGTGGAAACATAATTTACGTGTAATTTTTTAGAAATTAGCTAAACTATTATTGGTTTAAACGTTAGCAATTTCTTCTAGTATTTTTTTGTCACTCTAATATCTACATCTAACCCACTCTATTATCTGATCTATCCAATACTTTGCCTTGGATATAAGTGTAATTTTTTTGTGCATATTATTATGGGATAGTGTTTCCCTTCGATTTGCTTTGAATCATAACATGAAATTAATTGAATTATTTTTTATCATTATATTAGCATGTAAGCATACATAGCATCACTAATAATAATTTTTTATTATATTCAAATATATATAAATATATATACCGTCAACTCTGATAGGGCCCCCCCTTAGGAAAATCCTGCCTACACCGCAGTTTGTATCACGGGGTTCAGGCTGGCGGATGCTACCACAGCCGTCTCCAGGTCAGAGTTTCTTAGATAAAGAACTTGAAAGGTCGTTGCTGACACCGTACAAAATGTGCTTGTTTACAAGCAGTGCTTTTTGAGTGATAGCCAAAATATTTAGGGACCTTCCGGCCGGGAGATGAACCAAACCAGGGAGTATAAATAGCGGGAGGA
Organism: Parhyale hawaiensis; assembly: GCA_001587735.2. Taxonomy (NCBI): domain Eukaryota; kingdom Metazoa; phylum Arthropoda; class Malacostraca; order Amphipoda; family Hyalidae; genus Parhyale; species Parhyale hawaiensis. The sequence continues at coordinate 11,325,231 of LQNS02278156.1, forward strand.
ACTGAGAAGCATAAGAAGGAAAACAACAATACTTAGGCGCGTTATTTCGGAGCAAAGGCATGAAGCGGTCGAGCATTGGTTATGTGTATATTACTGTTATTAAGATGCATAAAGTAGGATGAGGAATTGACTGTTAGTGAGATTGTGTGACCCAAGTTTATTGCTGTGGCACTCCAATAATTGGTATTTTTGTTGTAATATTGAAGACTGGTCTGCTGCGTGGCCTAAGTAATATCGGCTATTTGCTCATTAGGACGTTAAGCTGCAGTGAATATTTCAGTTTTTTTCCAAACATAACCTGAATGAAATTTACCTCATCAATGTGTATGTCATGTTATCAATTGTAGAACATCAGTATGAAGTATGTTGCAGTGCTGTGCGTCAAACTGTGTGAATAACAGTTTAACCAAAAGGGAAAGGAATATGTAGCCTAGGTTCTATATATTTTTCATGTATTTCTAGAGAATCAATGAGAGCACAACAGTGGTTACGACTAGACTCCGGCTTTCTAGCATTTATTCTATTATTGCTATTACGCTATAAATGCAAATAAAAATATACATTTATTGCAAAATGCTATTTGGTATAACGCTATTATGACTAAACAACACTTCAAAAAGTAGGCATTGTGAAATAAATGACCATGAAGCTTGCACAAAGTGGTCGTACGTATCTGCATCATTAAACATAGATTAATATATTGATGAAAGGGGAGTGTTTCAGTTTTGGGTAATCTTTTTTACGGTCCGATTTAGTTGTAACTTTGTAACTGTAAGTAAAGCCTAATTCTAAATCTATTTAGTTCAAATGATTTTTTTTTTTTTTGAAGTTACACAACAACTTTTATTTCATTTAATTTTTTTTTCTATTTTTTCTAAAGTTTTCGTATAATTTTTTCTTGGTATTTGATCGCTAAACATTGCTAACGCAAGTAGATGACACTAACGTATCAACTTGTCTTTATTCCCTTCTAGTTTTGAAAAAAATATGTGAGTTTTCGTATTTTTCCTTGTTATTTACAAAAAGCTCAGAAACAAATAGTTTGTTTGAGACTAAATATTGATATTCTGCGTACGTAACGGGTCAAGTTATATGTACATTCCCCTTTATTCTGACGCTTGAATGGCGAAAAACACATAAAAACTTTTGAAAAATATAGGTATTATAAATGTGCGCATGTAGCGTGAATAGAAAAAAGCAACGGAAAACTATTTTCCCGTTTTCTTTGCGTAACTCGTTTTCTATGGGGGAAACAGGAAAAGAGCACACGAGTCTATCCCCATTTCTTCTGATTTTACATATGTCAACCAAGTTTCATGAAGTGATCAGCTCAATAATGAAGAAACGTTTTGAAGTCAAAATGGACATTTGAAAAAGTCCCACCACCTCTCCAGCCCCCTGTTCTACTAACTAAGGGTTGCACTGGCTGCCTAAAACTTTGCCTGCGTGTCTGTCTGATATATAGCAACTGAGTAGTAAAAAACAAAATATCAAAAATGTCAACATTTTCAGCTGGACGCTCTCCAAAGTATTTCTTTGTTTTGCAATCCATTTTATAGTTTTTAACTATATGGTACCTAATTATTATTTATATGTAATGCGATTTTTATTATACATTTATATATGTACATACTATATGTAATGTTAATACAATACGTAGATCAAGAACTACAGTTGCGAGCATAATTAGGGGACAAAAAAAAAAAAAAAATTCATATCTCAAAAACTGTAAGAGGTTCAACGCTGAAATTTTAACACAAAAGAGGGATGGGATACCTAATAATATGCTAAGAATTTATTACGATCCGAAGGATAAGAAAAAAGTTATGTATATTTAACTTATAATTATAAATTTAGTGTGAGCAGAATTAAGGGACACTTNAAGATTCAATTAAATTGCTGCATCGTTCAATATCAATCCTGCCCCATTCCTCTTGAAGCTTTGTCCACAAATCCTCAGTGTTTGTTGGATTTCGAGCCATGACTTTCTCACCTAAGACTTTCCACAGGTTCTCTATGGGGTTGAGGTCAGGACTTTGAGCAGGCTAGTCAAGAGTCTCCACCAGTCCTTCCTCATCAAGAAACCTCAACACAGTTTTGGCTTTGTGGCAGGGTGCGTTGTCCAGCATCAAAATAGGGCCGTCAGTGTCAGAATTGTTTAAGATTGGCAAAACATTATCTGCCAAGAGGTTCTTATACACAGTAGCATTGACACGCGTATTCAGACGGGCGAGAGGAGTAGTACCCTTTGCAGAAAACATTCCAAACACCATAACACTACCGCCTCCAAATTTAACAGTTTTCTTTGTACATCTTGGATCGAATTTCTCACCTGTTTGACGTCTGACATAGTTATTTCCATCATTCCCGAACAAGTTGAACTTGCTTTCATCACTAAAGAAAACTTTAGACCACCATTCTTGTGGACTGTTGACGTGTTTGTTGGCGAACTTCAACCTTGTAACTTTGTTCTTCTTACTAATTAGCTGTTTCTTTTGAAGCCGACATGCACGAAGACCAATCTCATTCAGTCGCCGTGATACAGTGAATCTGGAGATGGTTTCGTCGTATCATTCATTTGCCTAGAAATAAAAGAGGCAGTAGCAAAACGGTCCTTTAATGCTGTGCGTTGGATGATCCTATCCAGCCTCGCAGAAGTTTTTCTGAGCCTCCCACGTTTCCGAACACTCGAAACACGTCCAAGATCTTCATAATCTTTCACAATTCTTCCAACAATACTCTTTGAACGATTTACCTGTTCTGCGAATGCCCAGATGCTGAGATTTTGTTTGTGTAAATTAACAATTTTCATGCGTAAAGATTTATGAACTTTTTCCCGGGTAGCTATGCTTGCAGTACTTGCAATGTTTACATATGACGTAGGCAGTCTTCTTCTTCGGAAACGCAAGAAAATGGGGTTACTGAAGATCTAAATTACAATATTTGAAAAGTGTCCCTTAATTCTGCTCACACTAAATTTATAATTATAAGTTAAATATACATTACTTTTTTCTTATCCTTCGGATCGCAATAAATTCTTAGCATAGCATTAGGTATCCGAATACCTCTTTTGTGTTAAAATTGCAGCGTTGAACCTATTACAGTTTTTGAGATATGAATTTTTTTTAATTTTGTCCCTTAATTATGCTCACAACTGTATGTCAGTTCTTCCTCTGTTGTTAGTGTTTCTTGACTTAAAAAAAAAATTATATATTTAACAGATTTTATTATACTTTTATGTATCTTTACTACAAAACTGAGCACTAAAGAAAGCTCCTGTATATGCACTATGCTCATAGATTGAATGAAAAAGTAATATGGGTTCCAATTAAAACAATACCTTCCTCTCAGTGTTTTATAGGTACAAATGAAAGAAAACTACTGAATTTTAGCCAAACGTAGCAAAGTTTTACGTGTTATTTTGCTAGAAATGAAAACTATTTTGCTATGGTTCGTGCAATACTGACTTTTTAAAGAGCTATTTTGACTATATTTGTTTGCACTATTGTGACCAATTCTTTAGGACCAGAAATCTGGGCCCTGGTTATGACGGTGTAATAGACTATTTATCCAGTGATAAAGGCTAGAATTTGCTCTCATCACTTTCTGCCTAAACACTATCATTAGGCCTACACCTATGTGAAGTTTACCCATGGTTTTAGCTAAAGACGAAAGGTTCTGCCTAATGATGTATCAGGTCAAAACATTTCCATGAGAATTTATGATGAGTCCGGTATGAAAAACGAAGAGCGACACTGCGCCGTATAGTCCTAGCTATCAAAATGAGTTACCCTGGTGGTGGCATTTAATTAAACACGAAGCTCGCAATTGACCTTAATCAGGATTCCTTTTGTTATCTTTTTTTCTCAACTGTCTTGTACATAGTTAACTAACCCTACAAAGGGTAACCCTACAAAGGGAGACCCCTAGCGAGGAGTTATAACGGGAGAGGTGAGGTCCATTGTATCGCAACCAAATGATTTGCTAATAACTTCATTATTTATTGGTATTTCCAATAAAAAATGTACAGGCATGCTCTTCAGACATTCATACATCAGTTGAGATATAATCAGAATCATCAATTCATTGCTAAATTATAATAAGACACAATAAAATGAACCTTTTAAGGGAATGGTAGAAAGCATATACATTTTGTACGATAACCGTGGCAGTTGGCTCACCAATGCAGGCAGTGCGCATGTATTCGGGAACTGTGATCCGCCTGCTGTATTGCAGGGACTGTACTGTCTACTTACGCAGAACAATCAATGTATTAAGAGTGTACACAACAATATCCATTCAATGATACAGTGTACAATGGACTGCGACTGCAGCGATGTTGCCTCATTTAGCTAAGGCGGTCATATTTATTATAACTAATGTGCATAAAGCTTCGTTCTCCATCAGTAATTATAACCCTGAGATGAAGTTAGTTGCAGATACACAGAATAGATAGAAGTTGAAACGTACGGGGTTGCCGGGCGCACAAATGCAGAGTGCGGTGCCCCATGTCCAGGTTTCCCACAAAATCTATGGTATTTTCACTCAAATTTTCACACAGAACATGAAAAATGGCATTTTATGAAACGTCACAAGTTTCCAGCAACTCAACTGAAATTTGTAAGCAATTGAAATGCAAATTTATGCAGGGTGAGGTGCAATACACCTCAGGTCTCCCTCTGTAGGGTTAAGGTGTACTAAACCTGCATAAAGCTTCAACAGTATCATTCTACTTACTCTGACGCGTTGCCTCATTTAGAGGCATAATTAATCTAATTTTGATTATAATTCAGAAATTTCAAACAGGGCTGCAGAGCTGGAGGACTTGAGGGTGAGTCAGAATGACAGTTGCTCAATTAAATGAATTCTGAGTTTTTACTCGTAAGAGGATCAACTCAGCGACTTTAGTCAAAATTATTATTCGCTCTTTTTTTTTTTTTGCTGAAAAAGAGCCTTTAATTAATTAGGTAATTGGAAAGTGTGTGCCAAATTCTTATGAAGCCACTGTAACCGGTCACTGTAACCCACCAAAAAGGGGCCAAGATGGGAGGAGGAATTATCGATTGTTTACCGATTGTACTCAAAATTGCATAGTATATGTACGTTTGAAACAGAAATACAGTTTGCTCGTACGACTTTTAAATCTATGCCTTAGATCTTACGATAATGGGAAACATATGTATAAAAATTTATGTATTCAAAATATCAGAGGAATAGAAATCAATGAGTTTTCACTCTAGGAAAAACAAAGACAGTTCTGGAATCCTTGGAACATTGCTAACAAAACTATAAAGCAATATATATATATATATACATTTATATACTCGATTTTGAGCTGTTAAAAATATGAGGACAAAATCGAAAATCTGACTCGATAGTGTTGTTAGGATTATTTCAAGGATTCCAAAACTGCCATTTTTTCAGGCATGAAACTCATAAGTTAGATTCTTTTCAAATTTCCAATATGTAGCTGCATCCATAATCTATTTTTCCCATAATCTCAAAAAGTAAGGCCTAGAGAAAAAAAAACGTTGGGAAGCAAAATGTGTTTGTTTTTTTCAAAATACACATTCTGAGATATTTTCAGATCAATCGGTCAACAAATAAAAGAATGGAAAATCTCGTTGTTGACTAAAATGTCATGGGGATTTGGGCACTAGAATCCAAACGAGGGGTCCTAACGGAGGTCGGGGCCGATGAGGATAAAAAATCATGAAATAATGCATTCATGTTATTTGTAGATACAACATGAATACAATATGCAAACCTAATAAATTGTGTAAAAAAGTGAATTATATGACATTCTACCACAATATTTCACGCCCTTTGCCTATCATGTAAAATGTGATTTTTCCACCTAATAATGAATAGAAAGCGATGAGTTTCCATGCTAAAAAAAAAAAATAGTTTTGGAATCCCTGAAACATTCCTAACAAAAATACACAGCCATATTTTCCATTTTTGCTCTCCTTTATTTGTTCTTTCTTTTATCACAGCTTAAAACCGGAAATTTTGCTCTATTTTACTATATTACAGATAACGATCGAAAAATCGCACATCAAAAGAAAATGAAATAAAAAAAATGGAAATTCCGTCAGTATACTTTAAATAGGAATGCTTCAAGGATTGCAAGACTGTCATTTTTTCCTGTCATGAAAACTCCTTGACTTTTATTGTTTTTCAATTTCAATAATATTTAAATATGTATCCCTTGATCTCAAAAACTCAAGCCTATATAAAAAACCTGCATGCGCAAAATGTATTTCTTTTTCAAATTACATACTGTTAACGCCATGCGCATCTGTAAAAACAAATACTTCGTAATGTAACACTAAAATAGGTATGTTAACGCGACAAACTGTAATCGATTTTTAGCAGCAGTATGTCATTTGTTCTTAATTCACCATAGCACACAGTCATGCGTAGATTCCCCAGAGCTTCGGTAAGTTTTGAAGGATTCGAATCAAAGAAAGTTTATATCTCATACTCATCGATTCACGTTTAATAATTATTGCTGAATACTTTTAACAAACGGTGCCGCCCCTCTATAAGCGACCCCAAAGCAAATTACTCTAGTTAGATTTATCGAACTTTTTTTACGTTTTCTTCCTCTCCTTTCGTACTCGGACCAGAGCTCTACGTATATTCATTCTTTTCGATTTCACTTTCCTCTTGGACTTGATGCTCTTTTACCCAATGTTCACAGGTGCAAAATGTTATTCCTGTATTTTATGTATTCGTTATAAGCTCAATTTATAAACCCACTGCATAATGCGTGTGAAATTTAAAATTGGAATTGTGTGGCAATAAACTGTTTGTGATTTTTTAGGAATAAAAAATGTTTTAACAGAATTTTCAACTGTGAAACTTTTAGAACAGTGAATATTCGGAATCGTAAACTTGAGCGCACTTCCATCTATCACAAATGTGCAATATTAGCAGTTTCCCTAATTACTGCGGTATTTCTTTCTACCAATTTTTCCATTTGCGAGATTACATTCAATAGCTGTTTCTTTTCTTATCGTATTTTATGCAGTGTACACTGTACACCCATCTTCATTTAGTCGAAATTTTAAGTAGTGCCCTTCCATTGTTGCAGAAACACTACTACCGTTATTTCTACATACTACAGCCTGCGACTACTATTACGACGTTCAGCAGAATTGTTACGTCGCAGTTTCGATCGTTTTCCCTGAGCATTCTGTTGACCTCTTCTTCGAAGTATATCGATCATTTCCCAAGGCTTCGGCATTGATACATATAGTGTGTAAATTTCAAAACAATCTGTCACCAAATAAAAGTTGCTGGATTCTGGGTTGATCCCCTTAAATTGTACAAAAATAATTGATTTTGTTTAATCTATGTGCTTGCCATTGGTATTACAAAGAAGTGTTTTTACACTTTTTCCTAAAGTTAAAAGAACTAACCTATAAAAATGTGTACAATGGGACAAAAATTCTTTTCGAATTTGCATTCAATTGGTACACAGGTGCACAACTTCTGCCACCTCAACGCGTCTAAGGTGCGATTTTTCTTCGTATTTCATCTAAAGCTCACTATAGACATATTTTTTAATATTCTTTATTTTTCTCGGCTGACGCAAAGAAAATTAGGAAATGACTGAGTTCTGCTATTATCACTGATGGCCCACAGAATATTTCCTTTTGGCTCTCCACAAATATTTAATTTTCTATTTTTCGAGGAAAATATGCCATTTTTCGGAACAATATACAAAATATAAAAATTTGTGTTCTAATCACAGCTGGGGTACATGTAAAGGTAAAGTCAACTTAGACCACACCCTCACCTGGGAAACCTTCATGCACTGGTTTGTGCTGAGGGTATAGGCCCACTGGCCCCAGATGAGTAAGTATAGTCGCAGTCGCCCCCGGGTCACCAAGAACTATGGCGCTAATTTGACGGGAGGAACAAAAGACCCGAGACCTCTCTCCCCCCTCATCTCTGGGGAAAGCAGTTCAACCACAATGCCGTGCATGCACACACAACTGCCGAGTTAGCACACTAAGATCTGCAAAGAGCTCATGTACCAGGCCTGGGATCGAACCGGCGAGTGATACAAGGTGTTAGAGCTGAGAACGGAAGCATGCTACTACCGTGGTTGCATGCTTCCGTATAATAAAGTATTCTATCCTGACGATACAGTGTTGAAGTTTGGGCAGCATGGGACAACTTCTTCTGCTTCCTCAACAATAATGTTACTTATAACATGTAGTTTTTCCCCGCTTCTTGAAACGCACAGTGAGGCGAGGAAAGATTAACTTGGAAGAACCCTCGGCGTGCGCCCCACTTCTGGCTCTGTTCAACAGAGTTGTACAGGTAATACAGCGAATGTGCAGCAAACTTGGTAAACAACACTTTGCACAGTGGAGTTGTCCTATACCCTGTGCGATTCCCTCTCTGTGCTTCTGCTGATTACTTTCACTTCGTTCTTCCCCTTCTTTATTAGTCCCAATGATTCCATTAGCGGTGCGGTAAAGGTATCAGTTCTTAATTATGGCAAAAGCAAATTGACCTTCCTTTCGTGCGAAAATAATGCTTGGTTTTCATGGTCTAAGATTATGATCGGTATGTAAGACTGATAGCTAGGCCTTCGGGACTTCTGTCTTCCGTGCCCACTTTACTTCCTTCATGATTTTGTCCTCGTACGGGCTCGACATATCTGTAGACATACTTCATGTCCCTTCCTATCTTGAATCACCATAATTGTGTCTAAGGAGGCCCAAACACCTTGCATAATGTACGACTCATTCAAGTAATAAAATCCCATGTCAAATACACGGCCGACAGAGAACCTGCTCTTGGGCCATAGCCCAACGGCACATAGTGTTAGTTATAGTCTATCCATCTCTAATTGACGATTAAGTTGGGACTATCTCTAATTCCTGCGGTGCCAAGCGTTGCATGTGTTTGCGGTTATTCTTTGTAGAATACTTGTATATCTGCTGAACAAATTCTATAAAAGTATAAAAACGATGTGTAGAAATATACAGTATAAATAGATTGTTTTGTGTATAAACCACTTTAATTTTTTTTTTTAAATTAACAAAAAGAGATTTGGCACATAAGGAAAGGCGCCTATGAAAAGTCGCCTGAATGGAATTCACATGCAGTCATTTCACCATGGTGTCAGTTACGTACAAGGAACGGATATTGAAACGTCTTCTAGTCGCGCTCGCTCTACCATCTCCCCTCTCAGGCTAAAGAGATAGTCTACAATGTTAATAGATATTTCATAGCAGAAAAGGTAAACAGAGGAGCTTTTGTGGATGTCAACAAAGTTGCAGCTCGCACTGCTGCAACTACTAAATTGAGCAAAAGCACAGTTGCAAGAATCTTCAGCAAGCTTAATCAAGCTTGCAAACGTCCAACACCAGAAGAGCCTCCCTTCACTTGAACCTTTACATCACCAATGAAGAGATCTGAGATCATCTCCTGTGACAGAAATTGATCAGTTTGATAAGGATGTACTCCGAAGAACTGTTTTGAACTCATATGCTAGGAAAGAAATTCCGACATTACATATGTAAAATCAACGAAGAATTATTAAAGGATGAAATTGGATTTAATGGATGCCTGGCATCACTAAGAGATGTCTATTAAAAATTGGTTTTAAATTTACAAAAGTGGATGGCCGTAAATTCTTAATGGAACGAAGTGATCATGTCGCCACCAGAGCAGAATTTTTGGAAGAAATAAAAAAGTTCTGGCAACAAGAAGCGGATATTGTTAACTTACATAGACGAGACGTGGATCAATCAAAATTATACAGTGCAGAAATGTTGGACTGACTGCTCATCAAATTTAGCGACCGGAGTGAAACCTCCCATCGTTAGAGGGAACAGATTAATTATTCTCCATGCGGGAAAGAAGAATGGATTTTCTCCAGAGACTGATCTCGTTTTTCAAGCAAACAACGACGGCAGTGACTGTCACAGCCAAATGAATGCTTAAGTATATGAGAAGTGGTTTACCACGCAAATATTTTACTAAACATCGCTCCAGGTTCAATAATTGTTATGGACAATGCTGCCTCCCACTCTGTTTGCTTGGAGATATCCCACTGCATCTTCGAGGAAAGCAGAAATATTCGACTGGCTCGCTAAAAAAGGAGCGATCCCCAACAGCGCGTTTCTGATAGCAGAACTCCTTGAAATAGCAAAGCAATTATCTTCAAATTTATGCAAGAAATATGTAATTGCATCTGCAGCTGACCATATGGTCGTTAGGCTCCCTCCTTATCATTGCCAATATAATCCCATTGAACTTATATGGGCGAACGTGAAGACTTTCGTTTCTCATAGAAATAAGCTTAAAATGTCCGAATTGCAAAAATCGACTCAGGAAGCACTATGTTCCATGGTGCCGAAAAATTGGTCAGACTCTGTACAACATGCAGAGGCAATCCAATATGATGATGCAAAACTGGATATTGCTGTTGACCATTTTGTTGATTTCTTATACACATCACAGAAAGCTCGGATGAAGAGCTTTCATTTTAGATATAGTACATGCTTAGCTTATATGTTGCTTTTCTAATAACTATTATAATTTCCATACAATGTAAAACAATTATTGTACATTTCACAATAAACTTTGCTTTGATAATGCCTCTTCATTAACACCTCAATGTAACCTACATTTTAATGCATACTTTATTGGGTTTCACTATCCAATATCTCATGTACGCAGATATATTTTTTGCACACGCCATTTGATGTACACAGACAGACTTAAGATACACATAAGATTTGGCAACGCTGCTTACTGTGCACAGCCTCGAGTAGCTCCGCCTTAATGATCAATTAGAGATGGATAGACTATAGGCTCTGGGGACCACCTGTCTTTAACCAACTGTGCCTCTCTGCTTCCCTTGCTATATTTCCTTTTTCATCTCTGTAGATTCACACGCATAGCATTCTTTCTGTGCCGAACGTGCTGCTAGTTCTTTTTATCATTTTGTGAAAACTAAATTTATATAATATTTAGCCATGATATTCAAATGTTCGCATTATCTCATAGTTTCTTTAATGTATTTCAGAGCATTGCAAAAAATTGTAACAGGTAAAGTGAAGATAAGATCAACTGAATCGACGTTTGTCTTATAATATGTGTGAATCAATATATGAAACAATTTGAACTAGTTGTTCAGTAGCAAGAGCCCCAAGCATTACCCATACGGGGTATGATCGGCAGTAGTTCGGAAGAGGGAGAATCTCCTGGCAGAAACGGCGCCACTACGGGCGTGTAGCCACACGGGCAGAAAACGCCCCTCTGTACTACAACTCGTTGTGCCCTCGTCTTGCATAGGAGAAATTCATCTTAAAAGACGCGAATTTCTCGGGAACAATTGAGGACAAGAGACTATACAATCTCACAAGGGTCGGTGCACCTTTTACACAGGTTTTCCTACGATCAGGTATTACCTCTTTCTGGCTTCGGGGGAAGCCGCCGGGCACAATCCTTTTCGCCGTCTCGTCGGCGACCACATTTGGTCCGACCGAAGAGATCAAGGCAACTTAAATCGGACTTTGACCAGTGAGTATAAAGCTTTCGTTCGGCAAAGCCATAAAGGCTCTGACGCACGAGCAAACCTACGTCCGAGACCGAGTCTCGTCCGCCAGTACCTCTTGAAACAACGCACCAGCCTTAATAAGACGTAGAGCGTTCCTTCTCTGCTGTGAGAAAAGATTAGGCCCCGGTTCCACCATGGCTCCCTGAGATTACTCGAGCCATAGCGGAAAGGGCCCCATGGGACTGAGACAGGCCAGACAAATACAATCGATATTAGAAGTTTACTTCATTTATGTTAAAAGTTCGATTGATCGCCAGCCAGCCTCGGGTGCACGACGGCTAGGGACCGCAGCTCCAAGCGCCGGTCGAGAACGGCGCCCCGCCGCGCGTCCACA
>LQNS02278156.1:11339098-11350000 GCA_001587735.2 Parhyale hawaiensis
GACACTTTCTGACAATAGGTTGCTTCTGCTCTGTGTTATTAAAGGTCGCACCTGCATTGTTACAAGCCTCACCCCGCCAGAAAGTTGAACAGCGCGACAGCCACTAGTTTATACTTTGATAGATTATATATATTTTCATCATCTGCGACTCAAGCGGGAGTCAGAACCAGAAGTTTTTTCTCTCATGACAAGCTATTCGGCTACCAGCTGCAGAACAGGCAGTAAATTCCAAAGGGTTTACACACCCAAAGTTCTCGGCTGACGCCAAGAAGGCAGAAAGCCAAGGGTTTTCAAGAATAATTTCGCAAGAAAGAACTACCTTAGAAAACCAAGTTAGCCTCTAGTCTTAGTTTCGCTCTCCAACTACCTTTATAGAGGACTATCTGCCGACGGCACACTGGAGCCGGTCCAACCATGTCCTTCCTCAGACACAGCTAGAGGCAAGAGGGTAAAATCGGACATCTTAATTTCATTTTTCTCCTCCCATATCCTGACAACGGCACTCGCAAGGCCTTAGCCCTGGGAGGGATTTTAGACGTGTGCTTTGCTAAAGTCGAGGCCGTCGGACAACAGCCACAGGAAGAGGATACGCCTCCTCGAGCTCTTCCCTTTTTCGGTCAGTACATCAACGACTATGATAGTTTATCATAGTGCGCACGGCCCCAAGAAAATGACCTCCTTAATCAAGAGCGCACGGAACGTACGGGGACAATGCAGCCTACCAAACCGGCAAAAAGAGCTAGGAGCGCATATTGGGCAGGACGTAATTGGGACTAAGTAGCCCAGAGGCGGAGGCGTCAGTTTTGCAATGCAACAACGCCTAAGGGATCCACTGAAACCCTAAAATAGTTAAAGGTCAGTCCGCCTGAATGCCCGTAGCAATAGGGTCCCTTTTTTTGTTCCAAAAGAATGACGTCGCAAGCTTAAGCTGCGAGAGCACAGAGTGGTCACGGGACTTTGATTGGAGTAAGTCCTAAGACACCACACGGAATAGCCATATCGCATTATACAAAATTGTTTTTATGAATGGCAAAACCCGCCAAGCCGGGCCCCGTCAAACACGAGGGATCCCGAGCAACGAAGCTTCGGTCTAAGAACTTAGCATGCGAACATATCCTAAGTTGCTACTACTAGGGCACACAACCGTCTTGAGAGGCCAACACAACTAGCGGAGGCATTGGTATGCCCACGCTATGCCAACCGCGATTTCAGACGCGCAAATACCACTAGGGCCGGAAATCGTCTAGGCTTACATAAGTCAAGACCATAAGCGGTTTTTTGAGTACGGTCCCGTGTAACAACTGACAATCAACAGACATATGTCCAAGTCTGTTTCCTAGGCAGAATCTGAACGACAAATGGCTAAATCCTGGACAAGGCAGGACATCAGTTTCCGCCAAGGAGATCCACCTGCATCCCGGAACAAGAACTGGTAACAGTTAAAAGGATAAGTCTGTTGACTAACCTTATTTGCAGGTGTTAAGTCCCTGTACTAGTGTTCGGTGCAAGAGCAACACCCCAGACGTAAATTTGGGGTTGGGTTGTACAAAAAAAAAATTGAGAAAGTTTTTTCCTTGTCTTGACACATCTCACGACCCCGTGTACTTCAGGGCGATGCTAACTAAGTCCAGTTGTATATCCTGCTCTTATCACCTCTCGGCAAGAGACTTAGGAATAATTCTCGAGTGGAAGGCCCAGGACTTGCTTTGGTACAAGTCTAGAGCTTGCTACTATAACGGAGATCCTAATGTGCTTTGCTCATGATTATGAAAACATGAGCAAAAAAAAAAAAATGGTGGTCGGCCGAGTCGCCGTCAAAAATTCCGTTTTTCAACGATGCTCGCACCGTGTTCCAGTACCGGACCTTGAAGACCGAGTTTAACCAGTTAGGTACCCTGTTCATATCATCCCTTGGGACGGGACTTACGAACATCACCCGCGTCCAAAATCCAGATACCCATGAATGCTCAGGACTTGATGCTAAGCAAACCAGAGTTTACTCCCTTGCCTGACCATGACTCCTTGTGTTTTGACCAACGGTCAAAAAGCTTCACATGGATTTTAGGCCAGGTTCTTCAAGCAGCACCTTGAGTTGCTACATCTGGACCCAAGGGGCCTCGCAAGCAAAACTGATCCTTCGCCAATCACGCGAGCTCTTTAGTCAAAATTTTGGGGTTTTCTCCCGAAGAAAAAGGTCATATGTGAGCCTGACTTGATGTCAAGCCCTAATAATGAAAAGAAATTAAAAGCCCCGCACATAGGTGCAGATCAGTCAGACTATGTCTTCTACAAGGCTCCGGGCAGAGTCATGGCAAGGTGACACCGATACAAGATAGAACTCCGGTTATCACAGACTGCCTTTGGCTAAAGGGAAATTCTCGGAAACAACCAATGCAGGCTAGGCGAGAGCAGTGCTAGCGGTCTGATAAGCAGTTTGGATGGCCTGAGCTCATCATAAAAGGGGTAAAGCCACCCAAGAGTAAAACGCTAAAGGCAATCTACCTCTGCGGCAGTTATCTCGGTTATAGAAATCCGGCCTTACAGAGGGTAGATTGCAGAGCGCTCAGGTATCACACCGATGAACTGATAGAACCTACTACCTTAGTTACGGCCTAGCACCTCCATGCAGGAGGGCCCCCAAAAAACCCCCCTGCACCGCTACCGCTCTGCTGTGGGGATATCGGTGCTACTGACAGAGGTACTCTGCCGGAGCAAGCCACTGCAAATAGATTGAATGTTCCAATGATTACTTTTGCAGTGGTGAAGCAAAGGCAGAGTACCTCTGGAGTTTTCTTCGCATCTCAAAGCCATTCTGTTTTGGAGGCTTGATAGTATTAAATCGCTCGTCTCACAGCTTCAAGTGAAGCTGGAGGGTGCTGGCCGGCCTAATATATGCTGCAAAGAGGAATAAGGAGCCAAGGAGGCATGACTGTATAAAAAATCTGAGACTTCGTCTAAAATTCACAGAAACGCCTAACAGCGAACTCGGCTCAGACTTTGACATGAATACAGATGAAATACATCACAAATAGTGAAAAATTGAACAAATTTTGAAAATTCTGAAAGAGTACTTATCTGTCTTATATGAGTGTGACGACTCTGACCTGTCCTCCTGTCATGGAGAAGCCTCGGCTATGTGAGTCTAAGTGCAACCGACAGAGGTACTCTGCCTTCGCTTCACCACTGCAGAAGTGTTCTTTGGAATATTCAATCTATTTTCATTTAACTTACCAGTGTGTGTTCTGGAAAAAAAAGCAGGTAGATATACCGAATATGACATGGGTTTCCGAATAAACTTCGCGATTGACCATACCCAGTATGAAAATAATATTACTAATCTCATCTGTGGAGCCTAGAGCATCGTCAGCCAGCTGATAACACTTAGTCTTGAAGGTTTCTACAACTGAACAGAAGCCAGGCAGACGAAGATTGAAAATATTGTGCACACAAATCGCTCCTATATCATGAGTTTTTTTACCACTGTTAAAGGCACGGAAACTAGATTAGTTTCATAAATTTTTGAGTCGTTGAAGCCATTAATAGTCACGGTATGATTAGTGTCAATTACATTCAACTTCACTCGATCCTCTAATTCCGATCATATGAAGTTACGATGGCATCTACTGTTCATCGGGATGGGTACTGCACAGTCTTTATTTTGTCCAGATAAAGCAGGCACTACTATTTCTTCCCCGACCTTACTGTGTACAGCACTTTTCTGCCCAAACTATAACATTATGAGTTCACCAAGTGTGAAAGCGTCAAATTCCCGTAACCGTGCATTTTTTTTTTTTTTTGCCCCGAGTTATGAAATTTGTGGCAATCTCTCGATTGATGTCATGTCTCCCTTTTATCCTTCCCCTCTGAACAAAAGCTATAAAACATTAACTTGGGTCTATCATCAGACTTAGATTTATCGACCCTGACAGGGACAGCACAACACCGAGCTTCAGTTTATGTATCCTGCTAGTTTCTGCAGCAGCAGGGTCTGTAATAGGACCAGTAAGGGCAGTTTCATCATAACGTATTGTCTTTTATCATGGCAGTGGAAGTAACTATTTTGCTTTCGTATTGATCCCAGGCGTCTCACCCCGCAGACAAAGTCCTCTCGTCCGATGATTGAACCCATATTTTTTCACTTAGTTGCTGTCTAATTTAAGCAATTCTCGCCTTAAATTTTATAAGGTGGAAAGGGATACAACTTATTCGCTGCACGACAGCGCGTCCCATTGCGTAGAGCCCGATAAGGGCTCTCCGTCTAACAAGGCAAAGGTTAAGGCGAAGCCTGCGAGAAAACCCTCAGAAGTATATTCTGTTATAGTTTGAGCAGAAAAGTGCTGTACACAGTAAGGTCGGGAAGAAATAGTAGTGCCTGCTTTTTCTGGACAAAATAAAGACTGTGCAGTACCCATTCCGAGGGACAGTACATGCCGGCGTAACTTCATATGATCGGAATTAGCGGATCGAGTGAAGCTGAATGTAATTGACACTAAACATACCTTGACTAGTAATGGCTTCAAAGACTATAAATTTTTTTAAACTAATCTAGTTTCCGTGCCTATAACAGTGGGCATGATATAGAAGCGATTTGTGTGCACAGTATTCTCACCATTCTTCGTCTGCCTGGATTTTGTTCAGTTGTAGAAACCATCAAGACTAAGTGTTATCAGCTGGCTGACGATGCTCTAGGCTCCACAGATGAGATTAGTAATATTATTTTCATACTGGGGATGGTTAATCGCGAAGTTTATTCGGAAACCCATGTCATATTCGGTAAATCTACCTGCTCTGTCTTTTCCAGAACCCACACTGGTAAGTTGAATGCAAATAGATTGAATATTCCAATAAACACTTAGCAGTGGTGAAGCGAAGGCAGAGTACCTCTGTCCGTTGCACTTAGACTCGCATAGCCGAGGCTTCTCCATGACAGGAGGACAGGTCAGAGTCGTCACACTCATATAAGACAGATAAGTACTCATTAAGAATTTTCCAAATTTGTTCAATTTTTCACTATTTGTGATGTATTTCATCAGTATTCATGCCAAAATCTCAGCTGAGTTCGCTGTTAGGCGTTTCTGTGAATTTTAGACGAAGTCTCAGATTTTTTTATACAGTCATGCCTCCTTGGCTCCTTATTCTTCCTTGCAGCCTATATTAAGCCGGCCAACACCCTCCAGCGCCACTTGAATCTGTGAGACGAGAAAGTTGATACGTTTGGTAGGCAGCCACTAAGCGTCTTTGGGCTCCTACGCCGATTTATGGCTTCAATGTGTTGGAAGGTCGATCAGGTGTCTGTAACGGCCTGTAGACTTCGTTGAACTATAATTCAATGAAATTGTTAAGGGGCCGAATGAAGCTTTCCTATCTCAGCCCTGGCGGTGTTTGTCTGGGGTTGCTGTCGTTAATCGTCCGCTCCACTTTATTGCTCGTCACGCTATCTGAAGATAGCCTGCGCTCGACTAGACACTGATCCCTAGCAATTTGGCGGTCTTTAGGCCGCCCAGCCCGCTAAAAGGCTCAAATTTGCTTGCGTAGGTCTGCAAACGATCCATTCTGCTCATTCTTGCTCTCTATAGAGGGGGCTCGGCATTCCGGCCAGAAAGCTAAAAACTTTTACCTCAATGTGCGGGAATTGTTGAACTGCACCCTGGTCCCCGGCTTTTACCGCGCCCGGTAGCCGAATAGGTTTGCTCAGACCTTCTAGGGTTGAGAAAATTATAGAGCTGGGATTTATTACAGAGTAATCCCAGTTTCGTGGTCTCTACGTTGTGCAACGATGGTCAGGTTGTTAGTAGCCATAACGTTTTTGTCCCGTGCCTCTTGGTGGTGTAGGTCCATACTGTACCCGAGCTCTCAGCTAGCACGTTGGGACCCGCTTTTCCGTGGGAGAAGCGGAGGTGTATTCAGCGCTGCCTTCGTGTCTATCGAAAAAACGTCCCTTTGTCTCGCCAAATGGAGGCCTCTGGGTGCGCCCGGGGCTTCTCCTGTTGGGACGGTTATTGCCGTTGCATTACCTGTTGGCTCAGTCTCGCTATCGCCACGGATACCCTCGGCACCGGTTTCCCCCTGGGGGGGGGGGGGGGGACCGGGAATTAAACCGGCTCTAGGCCGGTGCTAAATAAGGCCATTTCGGTCGGCCACTCCCACAAGTGGTATCTTAGTTTTCGGCTGCGAGGTACCGTCCCTGATGGCTAGAACCGCTATTGTGTGCTTGAGAGTACTTGGGGCGCAGTATACGAAATTACACCAAAGCTACTCTAGGCGAAGGCTCCCCGGAAGACTTCTGGAGGTTCTGGGGTACATCTGGGGCAGAGCCCCTGAAGAAACATCCCCCCGCTAACGTGTGTCCATATCGGGACTAAGGTCGGTAACCGACCTCTGTTTCACCAAAGCGAGAGGAACTTGACCGAGGCCTTAGTCCTCCCTGATTGCGTCAGCAGGTTCAGGGAGGGAACTACCGGGGCCTTAGGACCCTCAGAACTCTCCTATCGGCCTACGCCTCCGTAGGTTTAGGCGCATTTTAGCTCCTACTAGGGAAGAATGTTCTCCTGTTTTCCTTGCATTCTCCCAGAACTTTGTTGAGGAATTCAATGAATACCACTTGTACCACAGACAAAGTCTTATTTGCATATCAAGCTAGTCATGTGGAATCTAGTTATAAACATTGAGAGAAAGTGCTGGAAAATACAACGATATGATTAGTAATGGGTTACGTTTGTAAATCTTCTACAAATAAATTTATAACAGTCAATCGTTATATAATACCTAGTTTAGGTTTAGATTCTAAAAGATTAGAATAGTAGAGAAGCGAACAACAACACAGGAAAAGTAAGCACTTACGAAATAAACTCGATCCGTTGGCCTTCCACACGAGATCAACACGTTCGGGAACCTTGCCTATTATTATTATTATTATTATTATTATATCAGGCGCTTTAAGCCTCCCTAGATAAAGATAACTAGGGCAACTCGAACACGAACACGAAGGTGGATCAACGAGAAAAGCGGGCAGCAAGCCGGGAAGAAGAGGAAGATGAGGGAGAGGCCAATAATGGTACAGAACAGAAAGGCAGACAGGCGGGCATGCAAGACCTACGTCTCGCAGGCCTGGCTATAGGCTAAGGCAACTAACACACCAATATATATTTCTAGATCAAGCCTCCCCACCCGCAGAGTACGCGGTGATCCAAAGAGGGAGAAAAAAGGGACAAAGAATGTCAAGAGAAACGTTGGACCCATGCGCTAGTCGACGCGCGAGTGAACAGCGAGTCGGGAAAGAAGAGGAAGAATGGAATAAAGCCCGAGCAATCAGGGGCCATTAGGAAGCAACGTGATCACGAAAAAGACGTCCCGAAAGCCTAGCTAACGCTAAGGTACGGTGACCGGCAGCCATCTCAATCCCCAGCGGTTACTGCTCGCAGCAAGGGCTACACTAACCTAACTAGCTTAAGCTCGAGACTTGAGACTCCTCCTATACTCTACGAGGAAACAGCAGTGCCTGAGAGTACGGTACAGCCATTATATAAGGCAAAGGGACTAAATATGATGAAACAAAGCTAATAGAAATTTGCAATAAGCAAGCGCTATCCACATTAAGTTCCTCTAGGGTAAATAACTTGATTAAACTTTGAAAGTATTGTCACCAATGAGCTCCGAAACACTTTGCCGCGAGCGTGATGGCTAGGCAAGAAGGCGGATGTTGCCATTCGCCTATGTTCTAGACTGTCTTAAACAAAGGAAATACTAACTGCGATAACAGTAGGTTTCCCCATTCAGTCGTAGTTAGGCCTCTCTGCGTTTGGGAGAAATAAGAGCAAGCATTCTCGGAAGGCTTCGGGACCCCTACCTCGGAGGTCCCACGAGATGGCCCAAAACAAAGGAGCTGTAACTCCCGGAACAAAGTCAGCCGAACCAGGAGGCAACTTATTGTATTGCGCTGAGACTCCCACTCGAGTGTCTCAAAAAGTAGTCAGGATCGTAGC
The DNA here is from genome assembly GCA_001587735.2 of Parhyale hawaiensis. Taxonomy (NCBI): domain Eukaryota; kingdom Metazoa; phylum Arthropoda; class Malacostraca; order Amphipoda; family Hyalidae; genus Parhyale; species Parhyale hawaiensis. The sequence goes on from LQNS02278156.1 coordinate 11,347,081, forward strand.
TGCAAAGGCTCTAGGGTCAAACTCGGGCTTAGCCGCGGCTCCCCTGGCCTCAGCGCTTCCATTCGTACTCTGCTACCTCCGGATGAATTCACGGTGAGTCTCCCCTTCGACGGGGAGTCGTAGGCAGGTTTGGGTGAGGTGAATCTGTACTCGCAGGAAACCTCTGCCTAACCAGAAGGCCCCGCGTTATAGTGTGCAGAAACTCAGACCCGGAGGTCTTATAAGAGAGTCAGGATCGTAGCAGCGAGGGCTCCACGACCCTCGCAGGCCGAAGCCGCGGCTATCTGACCTCAACGTCTCCGAGCACATTGGGCTACCTCCGGGCACGTCAATGGTAGGACTCCCTTTTCCCTTTTGACAGGGAGTCGCAGCCAGGTTTGGGCAAGATGGATCTGTACCTCTAGCGAAGCAATTTCCCAACCCAAAAAGCCAGATATAGTGCGCAGAGACCCCCGCTCGGAGGTCTCATAAGAATGTCAGGATCGTAGAAGCGACAGCTCCAGGACCCTTGCAGTACTAAGCCGTGGCTCCCCTGACTTCAACGCTTCCAAGCGCGCTGGGCTAGCTCCGGACAAGGTCACGGAGGGGCCGTAGCCGGTTCGGAGGCTGGGGCAGCCACATGGCGCTGCCAGCTCGACCGCACCCGGAAGCAAGAGTTTAAAGTGCACCTGAATCTCTACTCAGAAGTCCCACGCTAGGTTCAGGATCGTAGCAGCGATGGCTCCAGGACCCTCGCAGGACTAAGCCGTGGTTCCCCTGAACCTAGAGGCTTCCGTGCACTGGGCTACATCCCGACAAAGTCAACGGAATGACCCCCTCTGGATGAGTGTCGTAGCCAGTTCGGGAGGAAGGAGCAGCTACAGGACACTTCCAGCTCGACCGAACCCGGAAGCAAGGGTTTAAAGTGCACCGAATTCTCTACTCAGAGGTCCCACACTAGGTTCAGGATCGTAGCAGCGGAGGCCCCAGGACCCCCGCAGGACTAAGCCGCGGCTCCCCTGAACCTAGAAGCTTCCGTGCACTAGGCTACATCCGTATATTATAAAACACACAATCAAGTCGTTGTAGAAACTTTTCTTCTGGTTGAACATCTCAGCTCCTCTTCCAAATTCCATTATACTGAGGTTCACCACTGCTAGTAAAAATTCATAATCTAACATTTTAAAGCTTTATTTATTTTACAAATTCATATTCTAATTTGGAATATTCAATAACCCCACGCTAGACTCTTGTCTGCTTCTGATAGCTGAAGGCAACATACCAGCAGAGAAGACTAAGCCCACTGAGTGGAGGGGACTCCAAAAGGGAATACCGAATTCAAAAACTTCCAAAATTTTTCAAAACTGCGAAATTTTTCAAGTTTCCAAAAGTGAATTCTGATTTGAGAATTAATTCTCAAAAATTCAGGTATCTTCTTTTCCCAGTTTAACTTCCAAGTTGTTTCAAAGTGTAAACCGAATTGAAAAAAACTCCCAAGAACTTCAAAGTGCTTCGGTGAAATTAAGAATTTAATTCATTAAGAATTTAAGTTTGTGTCTTTCTCAAATTAGAAGGCTCAGACGATCTTCATAACTGTTTCAAATCAATCAGTATAAGTGCTATCAGTGCCTGGTAGTACTGGGACTAAGTCCAAAATGAAGGACTAAATATAAAAACTTCAAAGTTCCAAACGCCGTCAGGTATTAAGGGACCTCAGAAAAAGTCCAAACCAGGAATTAGGCTAAGTGTAGACCAGATCATCCATTCTGAGGTTAAGTGTCTTCAGGGCCGTCTATTATGAGGCTAAGTGTCAGCAAGCCCTTTCATTCTGAGGCTAAGTCTCAATCGGACCTCTTGATTCTGAGACTAAGTCCAAAAAGTTGGTTTAAAAAAAATTCTAAGTCCATAGGGGTGGATGAGAAATTTTTTATAAGTCCCAGAGGCATTAAATGGTTTTGAGTTAGAGTCCTATAGGTGGGACCCTAATGAAGATTAGGGCGCTGAGCACTGAAGACTTGGAACTTGAAAAGTTAAATCTTTAATTGGGAGGTGGAGGAGGGCTGTTGAGATGTTCACTCTGTCGCGAGTCGTCAACAAGTGACGCTGGAGGGTGCTGGCCGGTCTAAACGCCTAACAGCGAACTCAGCTCAGATTTTGGCATGGATACTGATGAAATACATCACGAATAGTGAAACATTAAACAAATTTTGAAAGTTCGGAAATAGTACTCATCTGTCTTATATGAGTGTGATGACTCTGACCTGTCCTCCTGTCATGGAGAAGTCTCGGCTATGCGAGTCTAAGTGCAACGGACAGAGGTACTCTGCCGGAGCAAGCCACTGCAAAAATGACGTCTGCCGTGATACATTATTTTGCGCTTTGACACTACTATGCTATCTTTTTTTTTTACCCTGGTAAAGCCTTTTACAGGTTGCGTTACGTCCAGAAAACTCAAATGGGCTACTTTTCCCATGGTTTAAAAGTCTGCCAGATTAGGACTTTACGGTGGATGTCTGCAAAATTTCAGGACTTAGTTTCGGCTTAGGATGCAATCCATTTTAATGACTATAAGAGGCAAGGTCAGCTGACGATATGTGAGGTTGGGTGATGAGTGATTAGGATAGGTGAGCTTGGCATAACCTTCATTTGTTTACTTCAAAATCAACTACATAAACAAAGGTGAATTGAATTATCAAACGTACCTACTTGAAATGCTAGAGATGAAACTTCTCGGCTTTGCTGATCGAACCTACACAGCGAGCAACGCGTTCTCCTTTCAGAATGATTCATATATACCTTTGATACCTTTGATGATACTTCGGACGAGGTCCAGGCGACGTTATGCACGCCGCCCATCTTGTACAGAGGTGATGCTGCAGTCCGTGACCAGCGGGGTGGCTAACAACGAGTTATCCCCACAGTTGACGTAGCCGCTTACAGC
>LQNS02278156.1:11352788-11366534 GCA_001587735.2 Parhyale hawaiensis
TTGCTAAGTGTTTCATCTTTATTTGATTTCAGTTCCTGATGGTAATTCTTTTTTTGGCTGTTTGCGTTTTCTGTTGATGAGTTGTTCCAGGATCCTACCCCCACAGTTGTGTAGGATTTTCTACTCTTGGGGAAATCCAAGGTGCTCTTGGCCCCCCGCGCTGCATTTTTTCCATGTAAGTCTCCATGGACGAGATTTTTTCGAACAGTGTTTGTAAAAAATTTTGCATATTCTGTAAATCTCTTTTCACATCTTGATTGTATATTGTAGCGTCACGCAGACTTGACAAATTTTTAAGAATTATTTTACGATTTTATCAACTACATGGAATATTATTCCATTTCGGGTTGCAGTATCAGGAAACAGCTCAACACGTATCATATAAATATTTTTCAACGGCAGGTATATGGCTTACAGTGTCACGCTAAAATTGCTTAACGCATCTGTCATGTAGCTCAAACAAAACGAGGGTCTCAATGATATGGATCAGTTTGTATTACATACTTTCTAGGAAGTAATGACGGTATTAAAAAATTGCTTAAGTGCGCTGAACTTGAGAAGTAAACATATTTTTCTATTTTTTAAATATTCACTTTTTTCTGCAAAGATGCGAAAGTAACAAGAATTTTATATTTAAATGTAATTTCCTGTACCAAACCTCAGAAGTTAAATCAATCTTGACTTCAAATTTAAAAATGAACCTTATTGTATAAGATACCGTATCAATGGTGCAAATTTCATGCCTTCTTCCCAACAGTGTTCTATAATTATTTTAATGTGAGGGCATTTCTGCTGTACTATATTCTTTTTTAATCCCATCAGAGCCTGGCGCCGCTCAATGAACCTGCGTCAGTGTTCTGCAGGGCAATCCTAGATAAATTGGAGCTATTAGCCTGGACTGCAGGATTCTCGATTGAGTTTAAATACATGTAAAAAAAATCTAGAAAAATGTTGTTGCCATGTTATACTGACTTTCATGTTTTCGAGTATGATAAAGCCACGAGAATGTTACCTTTATATTTGATGCCAGCTCGAAAGTATTCAACCGTTGAGACCGAATATTCTGTGGGGAATTTTATCTCTGGTGCAGCTTATACAAAGGGTCATATTATAGTGCTGAATGGTAAAGGAATAATGTCAAGTTCTTCATCTTTATTCACATCTTATAGGCATTACTTGTAAGAATAAGCTAAACTGGAAAGTAGCGAAGGCGTAGTTACTTAGATGGAAATGGATCCCAAGTGCAGTAATAATCTAAAGTGGAGACAAGCAAGGTTCAAAGTCTGCACACTACATGCTGCTGGTGCTCAGTAAACACTCGTTTTTGATAACAGCCCCTCAGCCCACGTGCAACAGATGGGCTTCAGAGAATTTTTACCAACAACAATCGAAAAATTATTAGAGAAAATATTTGCATTTTGTGCGACCGGCAAGCACGCGATCCTATGTTTCACAACAGCCGTTGAGTGACATTACGCAAAGTTAATCGTTCTCGCCTGACTTGGCGACCAGGCGAATATCCGGACCATGCCAGATCAGATAAACCAACCCAACCTCATTACTCTCGTTGCGACTCTATGACCTTCCTGACCCTGTTCCGTACTCCTGTCTCATTTCAGAAAGATTGTCGGTAGCAATGTGTTGTAACTGGACCTTCATGAAAAAAACACCCTATATATTCGGTGCATGTAATAATAATTCTAATGTCGACAGTTGATATCAAATTTAACGTTTCGGGACATGTAAAATCCCCTTCATCAGAAAGAGCATAAACATGAAAAAATACAACCTAAAATTAACATTTCCTTTTATTTCTACCGAGGGGAGCATATATGTTATCAGGGAGGAGTCTAAGAAGCTAATGAACAGGGCTGCGCGGAGGAGCCGGATGTCAGCTCCTGTACAGTCGGCATATGCGTGGTTTATTAAGGGTTGTGTGAAGCGGTACAGCTGAGGTCAAGATGTTGAGACTAGGTCTTGTTCCATGGATATAGAGCGACTCTAATGTTGTGAGTTCTATTGGGTTAGAAAAGTCAATGAATGAGAAGTCATCCTTGCTGATGTGATGGTTGTATTGTTCAGCATAACACCCATCAGGGGTGATATGATAACAACAAACTGCCTACGGTTGTGTAAGTAATTCTCAATTAGCCTATACATATTGTTTCTAAAGTCTTGTAATAATCGCCTTACTCTTAGTACTCAAATATTAAATTATTGCTTTTCACTTCGCGACCTAAACCTGCGCTGCCTGATATTCGGTTCAATGGTACTATTTTGCAATGGGTGACGTCCATCAGATATCTAGGTCTAATTATTGATCATAACCTGAGTTACACTTTGCACATAAATCATGTTTGCCAGCAAATAGGAAAAGCAAGGGGCACTATAATTATATGCTGCAGCCAAATACTTAAATAGGAAATCATTAGTCTTGCTGTATTTCGCAGTTGTATATTCTCATTTGACTCAAAACATAACACTGTGGGGAGGGGCTTCGGCGAACCTCCGAAGACCCCTGAATGTGGCCGTTGACAATGTTCTTCGAATGATCCTCAATGTGCAACGCGATGAAAACAATGTTCATGTAATTTCAGTGAATGATATGTATAGGAGACTGGGGTTGTTGAAACTCGGGGAGGTTTATGAATATTTCTTATTGAAATTTGTACGAAATGCGCTATATAGGGACGCAGATATTTTTCGTCAATACTATGCCAGCCTATTGCCGAATCATGAGTATGGCACCCGACACCAGAGACTAAATTTACCACAGGCAAGGTTGGAGGTACAAAAGAAATTTGTCATTTTTCAGAGTGTTCGATGCTATAACTCGATTCCAGATATTTTCACGCAACCAATGGATGATACTATGTTCAAAATAAAGTACAAAAACTATGTAATGAGGCAATACTAGATGTATTTTTTATGAATTTTAGGTAGGTAGCTTGTTAGATTAAGGTTTTCTATTGTTATCTGTTCTCGTTTAATCAAAAAACACATTCTTATTTGCATTCATAAGTTTCCATAGAGAAACAAGTGTGTGATATGGAAATCCACGAACACATCCGTTTTTAGTTTGAATCAATTTATTGTATATCAAGGGTTTATTGCCCGAATTTTAGAGATTGGTTTTTACCTAATGAAGATCGTAAGCAGTGCTTAGAAATTTAGAATCTGAATATCCTTGTCCTGCATTTTCGCTTGATGTGTATGCATAGGAGTTTATTTTACTGCAATCGATATCAATGTCTTTTAATGTAAGTGTATCTCACAAGTGAATATATCACTTTTAGTAGGTACGTTCTCTATTGTAGGTAAATTGAGCTTGATCCTCGTGCTATTTAATCTCGTATTTTGTATGTTTCAGTGTGCTCTTGTACATCAATTTTAACGATGATTGTATTCAGAGAACAACAATAAAGGAGTAATAAAGGAGCATGTAGGCGGGGGCTGAATGTGAAGGTTTTGCAGGGGGAAAACCAGTTCGGCTGGATACACCTAGCTGTTGGTCAATGCTGGCTTTGAAATGTTGTCCAGTGCTACCGATGTAAGAGGCATTGCATCATCTGCATTTGAAACAGTAAATAACACCTGATAGAAGCTGTATGTGAGGTTTGTCTTTAAATTTAAGGTAAGACCCTATGGTAAACGTGTTTTTGTGCGAGAGCTTGGAGTTTATGGGTGGGTAGGCTTCAGAGGGGAACATTTTCAATGTGTTTGCGGCACTAACAGAAGCTTTGTTGTGGTACGGAAGCGAATGAAAGGAGTCCAAACCGGACTATTACAAACATTACATAAGTTTTGAAGGCCTAGCTAACAGACTGAAATTCCAACCACTGCGCCCCAACTTTTCATTTGCAGAAATAAAACATAAGATAAAGGAAACTTGCAATGGCATTTTCTCCTCGTACAGTCTGCATAAAGTGTTCTCTTCAATTTTTTTTCTAGGTCCGATCTATCGCTATTATCCAACTTCCACAAAGAAAACTCCGTTGTCGTGTGCAGACCCGACAAGGGAAGAGATGTTGCCATTCTAGATAAAAATCAGTACTATCAAAAAATGAACACCATCATTCCCGATACTACCAAGTTCACTGTTTAAGCTTACGCTTAAATTCATCAATAGAATTCATGGATTTTTAAAAAAATTGTTAGACCAAGGCATCATCACTGACTCGATTTACCGTTCACTTCACAACTCAGGTGCTTCCCCTGGAATCATGTATGGGCTTCCAAAGGTACACAAAGCCGATGTCCCCTTAGAACCAATTTTAACTGCTTATAAAACCCCGTCTTATTCTATTGCTAAATTCCTCGTCCCATTACTTGAACCTTTAACTATTAAATCAGTTCACTTTGCGCAATTTATATGAATTCTGTGACCGGATCAAAGACCTCCAATTGCCCCCCAACGCCCACCCCAGCTTCGCTGTCACATCTCCATTCACCAACATCCCCGTAGACGAAACTATAGATAGCATTTGCAGCAAAATTTTTGACGGCACGAACCTATTCCACAACAGGGACAAACCTACTTTTAGAACTTTCCTTAGCCTCGCCATTAAAGATTCCTTCTTCATGTTTAACAATAGACTGTACAAACAAATAGATGGGGTCTCCATGGGTAGCCCGCTCAGTCCGTCGCTAGCAAATATCTTCCTATGTCATCACGAAACACTTTGGCTCAACGACTGCCGAAATGACTTCAAACCGATCCACTTCAGTCGCTATGTAGATGATACCTTCCTAGTATTTAAGAACCAAACAGATTCTGACTTATTTCTGAAATATTTAAATAGTAAACACCCAAACATCAAGTTCACCGCCGAAAACCAGTCAGACAATTCTTTAGCTTTCTTAGATGCTTTAGTAACCAACCACGACTCGATGCATGTCACTGGGGTTTATAGAAAGCCCACGTTCTCGGGCCTTGCGACAAGCTTTTTCAGTTACTGCTACGAACAATTTAAGATCAACGCTATAAAAACTCTACTATTTCGAGAATACCATTTGTCCTCCTCCTACCTTACCTTCTCAAATGAAGTTGACTTTCTCCGAACTTTCTTCAAAAACAACGGTTACCCGCACCATCTTCTGGACCACTACTACAAATTGTTCCTAGACAAACTGTGAGATCCCGGCATTAGCAAACCCTCTGTCCCTAAATTGGACTTCTTTCATTCGCCCCCGTACTACAGCAAAGCTTCTGTTAGTGCAGCAAACACATTGAAAACGTTCCTCTCTGAAGCCTACCCTCACATAAACTTCAAGTTCTCGTACAAAAACACGTTTACCATAGGGTCCTACTTTAAATTTAAAGACAAACCTCCCACACAACTGCTGTCAGGTGTTATTCACCGTTCCAAATGCAGAGGATGCAATGCCCCGTACATCGGTAGCACTGGACAACATTGCAAAGCCCACATCGACCAACATCTAAGCGTATCCAGCCGAACTGGTTTAGCCCTTGCAAAACTTTCACATTCAGCCCCTCGCCTACATGCTGAGCAATACAACTATCACATCAGCAAGAATGACTTCTCAATCGTTGACTTTTCTAACTTAATAGAACTCACAACATTAGAGTCGCTCTATATCCATAGAACAAGACCTAGTCTCAACATCATGACCTCAGCTGTACCACTTCACACAACCCTTGATTAACCACGCATATGCCGACTGTCCATTTGCTGACATCCGGCTCCTCCGCGCAGCCCTGTTCATTAGCTTCTTAGACTCCTCCCTGATAACATATATGCTCCCATCGGTAGAAATAAAAGGAAATTTTAATTTTAGGTTGTATATTTTCATGTTTACGCTCATTCTGATGATGGGATTTTTACATGTCCCGAAACGTTAAATTTGATATCAACTATCGACATTACAATTATTATTAGATAATCCCCTTAGTTTTAAGATTTCTGTTTGGTGCATGTGTTCGGCACATAACAAGGAGTGACTGAGTGGGTTGCTCAGAACCTAGCTTACGGAAAGGGTTCAAAATATTCACATGACCTGCGACTTTCCTCAAAGCCAAATTTCAACACGACTATTGTTCAAGAAAAACTGTTTGCCTCTTCACTTTGTAAACATGAATGGCAATGTGAACAAATTATGCAGACGTACTGTCTAGTGTGAAATAAGGGAGTTCTTGAAGACACCAGAAGAAGGTGATACGAAGGGCTCCAATATACTGTTCAAGTCTGTAACATTGAAGGTCCCCGTTCTCTTCAAAACTCTGGGCTACATCTTGCCTTGTTTACATGTCGTCCAAGGTTGCTGGGAGCAAATTTGAAACGCTCTGTTTGATGAACCACTTCATTACCGCAGCTGTATTTACCAAAGTTGGGTTACCGGACTAATGAAGCGGTAATACCGCCTCACCCGAAATCGTTACTGCTTTACCGTTACCATAATCGGGTGGAAATTACTGTATTATCGGTACCGGAGCTTAGACAATTTTCAAAGCAGTGACGGTAACGGTTTCAGCCAGAAATGACTAAAATTGAGCCATTTCTGGTCCGTTTTCATGGAAAATTTGGTACTATTGGAATAAAAATTTTCTGCAGTGAGATTAATGAGTAATGCGGGGAAAATAAATATTATCTATCATCTTAATTTAATAAACTGCTTCTTGTATTCATTTTATGACCGCATCTTAATGAAATTGGCGAAAATAGGCCAAGTTGTGCCTTTTTTCTCAATGCACTTCTCGCTTGAAACACTTTTTTGCAATTAAAACAATTTGCTGCGTCTCTTAGCTGCTTGCTCTCAGTTCTTAACGTATAAATTCTGTAGATGATCAACGAAGCGCGCACGAAGCGACAATATTTGACGGGGCAGTAGATACAATTACTTGTTTGATAGATTGCTGCCCATTTTTTTGACGGAGCAGCTTTCACTTTAAGAGAAAAGCTTAGATGTACTGAAGGCTAATCCTTGGGTATCTAGAATATGCCGTGGAGAATTTACATTATAATTCCGCTTGAGACCACGTCCGTCCATTTGTCTGTACGTTGCGCTTTTTCAGTATTAACCGAAGCTTTAACTTGTAAAAAGCTTTGATTTTCACGGGAAGGAAATTCAACCAAAGCTGTGTTTTTACGCTCACTCTTGAAGAAATTTTCAGTTAGCTTAGGAGCAAAGAAATCAAGATCATTCTACACGTATCATACTTGAAGTACCGATTTCGTATCTTGTAATATTTACTTTACTGGAATCGCATTACGATCCAAATGTGGGAAAATTCGTAGCTAGGATACAATGAACGAGCTGTTCTGAACTGTTTCATTCTAAGGCATTTGTGAATTGAAATTGAGAGACGATGTTTAAAGAAAACACGTAAACTGACAGAAAAAGTGCCTTCGTCGACATGAATCAATTATTGAAAAAATGGACTGAGTGTCGTATTATGAGGGAAAGCTATTGCAAATAAAGTGAAAGCAGCCGTTGGTCCTGCAATAGAAATGAAATCTTCAATTGCACCGATGGAAAGTGGAAATGCAACAATGTGATAGTATAAATAATATAATCCTCAGAAGACGATGTGCAGAGGTTACTGAAGAAATGTAAATAAAAATGAAAATCTATGAAAAAAGTACCTCAGAAGAGTTAGAATGCTATATTTGTTTATGTGATGTCTTTATGTCTCGACTATGATATTCAAGGGTAAACTTTATATTCGTAAAACATATGCGAGGTCCACTAGTGATATTGTGTCTAGATATGTTGTGTAGGGTGACTTAGGAAGGCCTGCACGGGCAACGTTAAATCTGTTGCGTACGAGACGTAACACGGACCGCTTCACGTGTATGGAACAGATGTTTCTGTGAGCGTGATGAAAGTTGAATCTATTGAGACACACTGATTCCATATATGTACAGGTGCGAATGAAACTCGATAGAAATTCAAAGATGGAGTCTAAATTAAAGCAAGTGCACTCACTATAGTAGAATAGCTGCCGCGGCTCGGAGTTTAAGCAGTTTTTGAATACATCATATTAGACAAATAGAAGCTACTCTACAACATGCGCAGCAGCGTAATGGGAAGGATAGGGAGAAACGTTCCCATGTTTGGACTCTCGTGTGCAACAGACATGAGGCTGGGAGCAGTTCTTGAGGATTGAGGGACAGGCTTACTGACAAGAGTAGCGGCATGGTAATCTCTAGGTCCTCGGATCGAATCCTGACTCGATTATTTGTATTTATTCCATTTAAACACAAGGGTGGACGGAGAGTCCCCTGTCTGGATAATACCGGGTGTTGTTGAGACGAGAAACTGTGAAATCTATATATAGCTAATGAAGGGTTTAGACGTAAATTAGGTCGTTAGGTGTAATTTTCTCCCATTAGGTGTAATCTAACGTCCAATGAATCCTTACGTGTAAGGTTAGGGAAAAGGCGAGGACAGGTTCTGCTAAGGTCCTAATAAACTTTTTTTCATCTGGTTAGGTTCAAAGCAAGGACTGGTTCAGCTAATAAACTCTAAAACACCATAAAAACACTAAAAACCTACATAATAGCAGTAAAAACACTTTGAAAACGAGCTGAACCAGTCCTTGCCTGGAACCTAACCTTACACAGGCCAGCTTATTGGAAGGCGTTCGCTAGTAGGGGTGGTCGGTCGGAGATAGGGACGGATCAAGCCAAAAACGAACCGTTTTGAGAGTTTATCTGTCGAGAAACGTACGATGAAATTCCTGTGGACTACTGGCCGCTAGGTGAAATAGTCAAACTACACCTAACGGCAGCAGATGACAGCTAATGTAGGCGTTAGTCAGACATGCCTACAGGTAAACCCTTATCTAGTTTTATATATATATATATTGGCCAGTTTGTCAGGAAAGACGTGAAGTTCATCTCAGCCGTATCTACCGCTTTTTAAAGTCAAAATAACATTCGCTTTGGGGGCCGTGGATTGCATTAGTGGGGCCATATACGCTTTGAGAGCTTTGAGCGGATAGCATTGGTCATCTTCACTCTAATATCATTTTTGAAATGAATGTGCCTCGTCTATAGATATACAATGACCTGCTGAGAGAAGAGGTTTATGATATTGTGACTGAAGAAATTGCCCCAGTCCGTTTGGCTGTGTTGTATAGCTATCGCATCAAAACAAGAGAAATTTTTGGCTACTGGTCAATGCCCATGTGTCGTGTAATAGTGTAAGATAAAGAAAGAAATTGAATTTGCCTGCAAAAAATTGAAACATGTAAGATTATGAAGGGCTAAATTAACGGTTAACTGTAGGAAACAGCGCTTAGAAAATGAGTGCAAATTCAGAGGAAGAAGGAGAACAAAGCGTTTAGAAAAGGCGCGCAAGAGCAGAACAATGCAAAAAGTATAGTCGTACCTACATATCTTTATCGAGGCACAAGTCCGAACTCTTCGCTGGTAGAACAAATGCGCGATTCACTATTGACATCAGACCACTAAGGGAGGTTAGATGGGATGTGAAATAAGAGGTTTAAGGTTAAAAGACTGAGTAACGGTAGATAGGGTTAAGCGGCGGACATTAAGTTAAAAGTGTTGCCTCAGGTCAAACTAAGGTAAGCGAAAACCAAAACCGTGAAATTTCCTCGGGTCGTGCTAGTTAATCGTAATCCACATATGCCTACCATAATTTTCAGAATTGTCTTTTGTGTAACATTTATAAGCACTTCGACTAAATTATTAAACTACAACTATCTACATCTGATCGTGATTTACTGAATAGTCCAAAATTTCCGCTAAGCAACTTATTTTTTTTTAAAATTTACTATGCCAATATACATGGTAGACTATGTGGGTGATATATAATTATTATTTTTATTTCACTTGAAAATACAAGATTTTCCCCAGAAATCAGAAATGAAGCGTATTTTTCTCGTATATCAACATATCAGACGATTTTTAAGACTTATTCATGGTAATTAGGAAATTTTCAAGGTAATTCAGAGTAATTTGATGATCTTTAGGCTAATTTTGAGTTTCGCTGTTTCAAAATTGGAAGTAGAACTTATTAACGCTTTATTACTGGATTACCGATACCGCTTTACCCATACAACTGGTATTTTTTTTAAAATTACCGCTTTACCGATACCGGAACTTTGGAAATCCGTCACCGCTTTATCAATACCGATTCAATGAAAAAAAAATTACCGCTACCCACCTCTGGTGTTTACTCCTTCGTAGCATTTGGCCAAAATATGCTGCACGAACCACTGCAGGTGGATTTGGCAGTGGAGGGTGCAGTCAAAGGTCACTTTAACATTACTTTTGAGCGTGGCACATAGCGACTGGCAGCACCGTCGGTCACAGGCAGTTCGCTAGCTCCAAAATGCCACCCCAAATTTACTGCCAGTGCTACGAATTCTAATTCTCTGAGTTTGGATGAAGTCGAAATGAAAGTAAGATCATTGGTAATTGGACGAAATGAAGGGTCAGAAATTTATAAAATGGATATTATTGCTGAAACTGCGACCTGCATTTCATTCTATGACCTGATAAAATTTCCTCTTTTTCGTCATTAAGCATCACAATAAGGGTAACTAACTAGATATAAGAAGAATAAAGACTCCCTACAGCCGACCATCACTACGGTGGCCAGAGAGCTTCACAGCAGACCCATAGACGAACCGCAGCTGCTCGGCACCCAGCTGTCCGTAGAGGAAGATTTGATCCGAAGACACTCCCAGAGAGCGCAGGGAGTGGAGGCAAGAGATGCTCATCGAGGGACTTCCGCACATCACAATCTGAAGGAATTCAAACAAGTGTTGTTATACTAGGTCGTGTACCTACCAGTATCTTGTACACGATGATATTTGCGAAAAACTTTCGTAGAACGCATCTTGAAAGCCTCCATTATTTTAGTGAAATACCATCTCGTCGTATGGCTAAGCGTACTGCGGGGCTAAAAAACTTTTCTAAGAGAACTGCTACACATTTTAGGTTTAAATACTAGCTCGACTGTAAATGTGTTCAACTCACAAAGAGCATGCTGTAAAGATAAGAAAGAGGTGAATATTATCAGAGAAACAATCTATCTGGGTGCCAGTGCCAGATGGGAAGCTTCTTGCCACCATGTGGGAACACCCAGATGCCCCAAGTCTTTCATAAAGTATTTGTAGAAGACAAACCCAAAATTTACTTACTTATAGCTTGGTGAAACCTATATATATGTGGGATGACCATATAGGTCCAGGGTACTTTTTATGACAAAACTTGTGGATGGATCTCACTTGAGAAACCCAGCACCTGCCAACGCACATCCCAAAGAGGCCCTTGTTGGTGTGGCCCATACAACCCTCTAGAGGATAGTTCCCATTAGTTCCCATCATCTACCTAGTTACAGATCAATGGGGCCCACGTACGATGCCCATTAAGGACCCAACTACTTTCGGATGGGTCTTTCATTAGAATCCCAGAGCTTGCCCATGTTTATCCATACTACATCTTCGTTTGCCTATTTTGCTATCGCACCTGCAACATACACTTACCTTTCATTTATACCTCAACCCACTCACCCACGAAAACGTACTTACATGGCAGGATAGATCAGTGCTAAAGCTAGAATTCGGTAATTATTTTGGTTCTATACTGTATGTTATAAACTACAGTGTAACTAAAAGATTGCGTATTTTAATAAAAGAGTGTTATATTGTAAGATTCAATTTAATACAGCTGGGTAGCCCATATCTTACTAAATTGAGGCTCGACACACGTTGCTCAAAAAGGGAAATCTCGCATGAACACATAAGGGTCTGACTGATATGTGAAGACCCATTCGATTGCTGATATGACATATACCTGGGAAGCCCATTCCGTACCTATTTGGGTATCATACCTCGCCCTCAGTGGAAAAATCCGAAGGAATACACATTTGTTTGATGTGGGAAAATCCCCTATTCAGCTAATGTGATATTTATCTGGGAAGCCCATTTATTACCCTAATACCCACTTGGAAATAGCATTATGTTGCTCGTGATAGGAAATCGTTGGAATTCACGCGGATCTGATGTGAGATGACCCTCTGCATTCCTAATGTGGGATATAGCGGGGAGGACAATTTGGTATAAACGTGAAATGACGATACGTTGTCCACGATGGGAAAACCACAAAAGTTCACATGGGTCAGATGTGGGGGAAACCCCCACAAAGTCAATTTTTCGAAGAGGACAATAATCACATTTAGTATTTTTGACATATTTAGGTAAAATAAGGCATTCTAAAACATTTTTCGTGAGTAACGTTTTCGCCACAAATACTTATTTTTTATATATTTGACTTTGAAGTTTCCATTGTTTTTCTAATAGAGAAAATTAGATTCACCATTATAACTGGTGCACTACAGGTTTTTATATATTTCTCGTAGTATATAAGCAGAACCAGTCCTTGCTTGCCTAACCTTAATGAGTGAGAGTCACGCTGTAGCCAAAAACCTATTGCGATGCTTCGTTCTTGATGCCTCGCCACAGCCGTAATGGCGCATCTTAGAAATTCTTTCACAAGAAACAATGGCAACTTCAAAAAATCAAATACCTCTAAAGTATGCATTTGTGATAGAGACGTTATTCTTGAAAAGTCTAAAAATGCCTCATATTACCTAAATATGTCGTCAACAAAAACTAACTATTAGGTATAAAATTACCAATAGTGGTAAAAATTAATGTAGAATGCAAGACACAAACTCCAGAACTGCAGGCAGTAAAGACGGCTTAATACGCGCTCCAATAACGTGGGGCCAGCTCATCGTGTATCAAAACGTATACAAACAGAGCTTCAAAGTTCCCGACGAAAACGTTATTCGTGAGAAACGTTTTAGAATACGTTATTATACGTTTCTATTTTATTAAAATGAGCTCGCGATTGCACAATTAACTCGCAATTGCAGAATTAGTTACAGACTTGACAGGACGTGTTGAAATACACGTATGATCAACGTGATCCAATAATATCGGCCGATCGTATTCTAAAACTCTAATATAAATTTAAAATTCCTGACAGAAACATTAATCGTGAAAAATATCTTGAAATGCGTTTTACGTTCATATTTCAATAAAGTAAGCTCGCTAACACAGTTAACTCGCGATTGTACTATTAATTTGAAGACTTAGTTAATGGGAAGTGTTCGAACAAGCGTACGATCATGGGGCTTCTGTTAATCAACGAAAGCAGACGTTAACAAGGCTGCAATGGCGAATGTGGCATGGAAACAAGGGGAACTTTAAAGTCAAATATCTCGTAAACTATTGGCGACGGAGACGATCTTCCTGAAAAGCGTCTTTAAATACCTTATTAATTTTGACCTAAATATGTCAACGAAATTACTAAATGTGATTACTGTCCGCTTCAGAAAATTCACCCCCACAATATTGCTCATGTGAGATATAGCTCGAAGGCTCACTTGGGATATAACAGGAAAGCCCTACGGAAAACATCACATTTTACCCACGGTAGGACACGCCGATGAGCCCCTGGTGAACAAAATATTGAGCAGCCCAATAATTGAGATACGAGTCCTCGTTATGCCCCTTCATACCGAACAGTTGTCCATATTCCAGTCAGGTGCCCATTCGCGATAATCTGATACTAAGAATAACCGTCGTGTGTTTATAAATATATTTATATGTTTGGTGTCACGCTCTTAACGAAATAGATAGGCGGAATTTAGCCCAGGTTGGAGGCTCTGGTTGTCCTCTCAAGCTCCATTGAAAGTGATAAGCAGAAAATAGGCCGGGTTGCAGAAGATGGCAAACGTATCTTA